>VYXH01004801.1:506095-549311 GCA_013397275.1 Burhinus bistriatus
AAAAAACAAAAAACACCACAACCCCAAAACCCTCAAACAAACAAAAAAGTAGTTTGTTTTTTTAAAATCATATTTGTTCTTCACTGAATACTATCCAAGAAAAAACAAAAGAGGGCCGGTCTTGAAAAAACTTACAGCTTACTTTCGAGCAGTCCTTACAAGGGCAATGAAATTGCTCACAAACTGTATGATTTACAGATGGCAGAACACTTGCTCAAAAAACCACTGCTTCTCATCTCTACCCACCTGCCTTTTGCTCCTGTGGATTTAAATTGCAGCCTCTATGGGAGAAAAACGATTTGATCTCTCTGTGCTGTCCCTTTTATAGTGGGGACACTGTGAGACAGATAGATATACAGATAGAATAGACGATACCAAATTCTAACTGCCTAAGAAACATGCTTAGGGCTTTCTAACTTTCCAGATTTCAAGCCTGCAAGGGTCAGAGCATTCACAGGAGGTGTTGGGAGTCTCTCCATTCTGGAATGGTCCAACAAGATATTGAACATCTTCATCTCAAGAAGAATTGAAGAAATCAGCATGTCCTAGGAGCATATCTTCCCAAATGTCCATGGGTCAGTCTAAGGCCCTCTGAAGTTAGCCTATCCATTCATTCAATAGGTACTGGATCATGCTTTAGGGAAAAATCCAGTTAAGTAATTCTCCTGCTGCTTCTTCCCCTCTTATTTTTATTGCTAGGCCAGGAATGCTCAGTACCAATACACCTGCTTCGTTGGAATTAGTTCCTTTTTCTTCATTCACTCCTTTTTCTCTGTTTAAAAGCAAGGGCACTCTTATTTTTCCCCATTTTCCAAAAAATAAAGTAATTTTTAAAAAATTGCCCTAACAGCAATGTCAGATCTAGCAATGCACTAGCAATGCATTTAAGTGAGTTTGGTTCTGCGCCTGCAAGTGTTGCAAGTGACTTCAAACGTGTGACTAGGCTAACTGCAACTACCAGTGTTGTTTGCTGGATCATGATCAAAATCCTCGGCATTTTCTTAGATGGAATCCATTCCTTTTTACATCCTTAAAGCTGTATACATACCTTGAGTATTACCCTTCTGTCTCTTTGCAAAACCTTTAGGAATTTCAGTAGAGGTTCTGTATAGGCAAGAGTGAAGGAATTATTTATTTATTAGCTTTCCTTTTTCCCTGTGAAATAGATATGAGCCACTATTCTCAATGATGGAAAAACTGAGGCTCAGACTTACCTGAAGTGATCAGAACAGAAATTAGACAAATTAATTTTATTATTTGTTCATTACTTGTTGCAAAATACTAGTTAGTAATAACATTATTTCACTATGGAAACAATAATTAAGGCACGCGATTGTTGGAAGGTATTCTCAAAAGTGTGTAAGAAATGTTCTTATAATCTTATCCGTTTAAGATCAGGAGAGATTCTTTCCAAAGTTCTACTTACAATTGAGTAGTCTGACTTGTAACAGCTACAGAAACAAGGCCCAAAATCAATATCATTTCCATCTCCAGAGATTTCATGGTTAGCTTCTCTTATTGGTGGCTTTGTGGCCTCATGACCTGACAGATGACAAAAAAACCACTTTATTGAAATTTCTACCACTGCCTCATGCCCTACAGGTATTTTGATACTCTGTTACCTACACAACTAATGTGGAACAAAAGAAATTATTTCAAGTCTTACTCTGTAACTTTAAAAACAACATCCAATATAAAAGCATGTCTTCAACTGGTGTTAAGGGAAGTTTATGAAGTTATACTCCTTGAAACCACTGGAAGACCTCAGTATTTAATGCCAGACTATCATCCTGGTTTAGTGTTAATGGAATGCATTTCCCGCAGAAAAGACCTACTAAGGCTTTCATCCATCATTCTCTCTCTGGCTGAAGGATGTTTGAATGTCTCTCCCTGCAGCTTTGGACCTGGAGGGATTAGGATTGATCCTAAATGTAGTGCACATAGGATCCAATGCCTAGTCACTGCATTCTTGACAGTGTTCAGGATACAGGAGACAGCAAATGTGTTTTGACTCAGAACACCTGAAGGAGGAAACACTGACTACTTAGTATTTTCAGCCAAGCACACCGATTGAAAAAGACTCTTATACTCCTGTCCCTGTTCTTAATCCCCACTTTGAAAGGGCAAGCAAAGCCAAGACAACTAGCAATTATAACAGAGAACAGAACAAAGCCACAACAAGTAGAGATCAGAGGTGGCAATTCTACACACAAAGCATAATCACAGGCAAATTCTTTGATGGAAAGTAGAATAAAACCACCTTAGATCAAGTTACAAACTTCGCCCTGTTGTTTTCAATATTTTTATTGAGGTATGCATTCCCTCACACAGGAGTAGACTTTACTTTCTCCCTTCGTGAAAAAACAACATACATTTGTGGTAAAACTGTGCCCAAAACAGTGAGTTTGAACAGTTAACTACCAGGCAGTTTCAGCAGCAATGAGAATTTGCTCACAAAGTACATCTTAAGATCTGCACTTACGTTATTATAAAACAGGAAGGGAACAAGTTCTGAAAGAGAGGTAAACTAATTATGAGCAGAGACTTTTTCCCATAGATAAAAACTCTCCTATCATTCTTGTTCAATAAAAATTTACCCCGAAAACATGAAGAGAGTTTTTGATGATGAGGAGGATAGGTGCTGATAGCATCATTACCAAATGCACTGTAAACGTATAACATCTAGTCTTTGAAGGAAGAAGCTATATTCCCTCAAATCTAAGGAAGAGAACCAAGCCTTTTAAGAAGCCATAAATACAACACTTGGAAAAAATTTTAGTTAATCACTTGCTTTTTAGTCTATACAGTCATTGGCAATGGGTTTTCCCCTGATCTTGCCACTTTGAAATCCACTGACATTTTCTGCAGGTTGGGTCCTTCTGCCAAACAAAAAATCAATAGTGGCCAGTCTGTCCAATCATTGCTTAAAGGTGGTAAAAACAACTCTGCTTTGGATTCAATTACTTCTGTATGATGAAGATGAATAGAAAAGTTTACACTAGCAAACTGAAGGAGAGAATTTGGCCAATGAGCTTTATTACAGAATAGCAGAACGTATTCAAAATTGAAAATATTAGAATTTTAAATAAAATAGAAGGGAAAATTTGTCAAGTCTGTTGAAAGGTCCCAATTCTGTGATCCTATTCTGTTCTTTTCAGCATGAGTCATCTGAACACGTATAACAAGAACAAATAATCAAGACCCAGCAGAAAATACAAACATAGAATTTCACCATGTTTCACAAACCTTTATGCATCCAACTTTGCAATAATGAATAGTCCTACTCATTGCACCAAGACTTCTGGCAGGAATATTACTACTCACATTATACAGGATTGGATCCATATAACATTTTCTAATACAATGGCAGTGTGGGGTTTTTTCTTCCTTTTATTTAACTTTACAGAACACCATGTGCAGCACAATGTCCATCTTCAAGACATATTTAAAATTACTTTTGCTTCACAACTTCAATTAAGTCAGTGAAATTACACTAGGGAGGAATCTGCCCTAAATATTTAGAGATAGTCCCAAAACAAAGGTCTGGGTCCTGATCTCTGACAGTCTGTATCTTTATAAACTCAAAAACTAACACTAACCTCTCTCTTAATACTAAACTAACATAAAGATGCAGATTTGAACTGAGCATATCTTCAGGTTAGAAAGCTGTTTCCCATTTCCAGCTGACTTTAACTTCCAATCATCAAGTACAGCCAATAACTTCCTCTGAAACAACGTTAAACTACGGAGTCCAGATTACAATGCTTTGTAAATAATCCGACAGTAATCAGACCCAATTCTATACTATGACACCTTCTGCCTAAACTCAGGAGCTTCTGGATTTTATGAATTATGCCAATTTCAGTAGATGAAGAATATTTCTGAAAAGTTAAGAGAGGACACGCTCTAAAAGGGGCCAGGGCTAGTTCTAATGCTAATTTATTTTGCTTTGTAAACTAGTTGTGAGGTCTGATGGTGGGGTTTTTTTTTCCTTTCCTGGCCTACATTGTCTGAGGTTTTGAGGCCTATCTGTCATATTGAGGCAACAGACCCTTTTAACACTTCACTTTGCTTTGATATGCAGTCTTGTCTCTTCCTTCTCCCTCTTTTCTTCAGGAGTTATATTGCCGGAAAGGGTGATGATTTTCACAGCAAATAAAGAGGCCTTCTCCTAGCTTTATTGTCTTCAGAAGAAATACTCCGTGAATTTTATGACCAATGGGAAAGCTGTTCCCTTCCCCCAACTCAAAACTTGGCCAGTCACAAAAATTGCTAGAGTGGGTGTGATAGAACAGGATCGTTAAACTATATCTCAGGAAAACTTTTGTAAGTCTGAAATGTCTTATTTCTTGTTACTCCAAAGGCACTCTTCAATAGTCACTATTTGCACAATAGGTTTTTGACAAAACTCACTGTTCTTAAATAGCTCATTAAAACCAGGAAATTCACTCCCCCAACACAAAGCCAGTCATACTGCAAAGGTAGTTTCTTCAAAGCTCTTTTGTTTCATTTTTCTTCCACCCAGCTACTAATAACGTCTCCAACCACTCGCAGTTTTGTAATATAACTGTCTGTGACAAAACACATTTCCAATAAAATTGACACTATATTGCTGATTCAAATGATAATCTGCCACTAACAAAAGATTAATTAACATTGTAGAAAGTTAAATGTTGGTAATTTCACACACCTAAGTGAGTAAAATATGCAGAATTTGACTAAATAATTGGATTAAAATATTAACTTTTATCATTGCCTCATTAAATTCTGCCATAATCTCCTAAAGAAGTCTGAGAAGTGAAGAACATCCTGCTGTCTCTGGGGTGAATCCGTTAGTCCTACCTCAAATTTTTTTCAGGTAATACTTCTTGAAATAAAATGCATCACTAAATAAATCCAGTAGAAGGTCTGCAAGATTTGGCTCAGGATGCAGAAGAGTGGATCTATTCCATCTAACATGGAATTTAGAGGATAACCCCCCTCAAACTGTTTAGCAATTGGTTTTGTTGCTGCTGTTTGTTAACTTTGGCAAATAAAAGAAAAGTGTACTTTGCCTTTGAAAGGAAATGCCATATGCAGACTAATTCCAACCCAGCATCCAACAAAGGCATTAGGAAGACTCTCACTGACATCAATGAGAGTCTGGGGAAAGGCCCAACAGACTAAAACATGACTCTGCCAGAAGTAAAACTATCCTCTCAGAAGACTCTGGCAGATCTCAGCTCCCATTGACTGTTGCCTCTCACTACACAAAAAACCATATTATTAAAGACAAGATTTATGTGACAAACCATAGAGAATTTTTCTCAGATTGTTATTGAGTTTTAGGAAGGAAATGTTCTCCTTTTGCTTTTGTACTTTTTAAATTATTCTCTTAACTAACCTTAAAGAAAGAAATGAGGTGTGAAAGCTCCCAATCTTCCTTCAAAAACAAAACAGATATTACCATTCCTACTAAAAATCAGCTGAAAGCTACTCATACAAAAATAAAAGATTTTACTGGAGAAAGTTCTGTTTCCCACATACATTTAATTTCTTCTTCAGTTTAAAAAGCAAAAAAACCCAACCCTCTCCTACTCAGATAATAAGGGTTTAAGCACTTAAAACCAGAAATAGGAAGGTTTATCTTGAAGTTTACCACCTTGTTTTGGCAATAGAAGAACATTTGATATTTGTCTATGGCTTCTGAATGTGAATAGAGTTCAAGATAAGATCACCATGTTGCTCTTTTGTGTACTCCACCTTAATAACACAAAGGAGACTAAGGAAACATTTTAAACATTTTGTCCCATAGAATGACCCCAAATTCTCATTTAAAGAGGAAAAAAACCTAACCAAACCACGGACTAGAGAGATCAAAAGTTAAAAAAATATCAAGCGAGGCATTAAAGCACCACAGGTGACCATATGTTAAACAAACAATTTACACTTCGAATGAACGAAAACAAATGTCCTAGTATTTATGTGGACTGAACTGAATAACGGCTGTCCTTTAGAGACTCTAAAATTCTTACCATAATGTTGTAAAATTAACAGCACTTTTCACTTGATTATCAGTGTAAACATAATCGGGCTAATTCTGCTTTCACTACAGTTTCGCAATGACAGAAGTGCTACTGAAATAAGAATGTCCTATATACCTACCCCTGCCAAGCACAGCACAGAAGTTAACAGATTTGAGTCAAAGTTGTTCTGGCTGCATGGACTCAGCAGAAATCCCAGCATAAGGAAAGAACACAAATGCACACACCTGTTTTCCCTATTGAAATATTCCAAGTAAAAAGGCTGATGACCTCAAGACAGTTGGAAAAATGCCTATAGCATTGTAAACTCAGCAGTAATGCATAGTGCTTTGCCAGGGTTGAACACCGTGGAGCATGGAAGCTGAGGGATTAAATTCTGATGTAGATGTTCTACAAGCCTGGGAAGAACCCTAGAGAAACCCTGTCACATAGGGTGAACCAGTTAGTATCCACAACCAGAGGTGTAACAATATTTGTTTACAGCATTGCGCTGACCAGCACTTTCAGTGCTAAACAAGTCTGTATTCAGGATCTATACAAACAGTCTAAAAAGGATCAGTGCCTGAAGAACCTTCTAATACAACCAATACCTTGGTGAGCCCCAAGTTCTTGCAAGTAGCAAAATACTGACTGTCAAATGCTGCAGGAGAAAAAAGTGATATGGCTCTCAAGCCATTACCATACAGTGTATACAGCAAGTGGAAGGCAATGTTAACTTTAAAATATGTTCAGCTATTAAAACAAAGAGAGATCACGTCTCCCTCCACAGAAGGGGGAAAAAATGTTAACCCATGAACCCAAATCATGAATTGAGGCATAAAGTACTTCAAGATTCTGCTATAGTTCTGTACCCTGAATTCTGATCTTTGGGTCCTACTTAAACTTCAAAAGCAAGGGGGAGTTGGAAGGAGGGGCTGGGGAGAAATTAGGCCTTCGGCACCATAGATACATGAAACCTCTGGCTATTCTCTCCTGCAGGGGGGAAGCTGGTTGCTATGGGGCGGTGTGCCGTAGTGATCTACTCGGACACTGACATTTTACCAACTCAATGCCTGAAAATTTACTTCAGTCCTCTCCATCCAAAATTAACTGCTCTTATTAGGAGTGCAATTATTATGAGTTTGAGGAACCTGTTTTTTTGAAGAGTTAGGCGTTCACACAATCTTTTCAGAAAAAGATCTGTAAGCAAACATGACCTGTGGTATGAAGCTAAGCTACATCTGCAGCAACAGCACACTGTTACAGGCAGCAAGCCGCAATATGCCTCAAGTTTTATGCATCATCTGAGAGAACCTGAATCTAAAGGGGACTTTTCTACTATAGTGACCACTAAGGCCACAAAGCTTCATGACCTACATTACCACAGTGGAACACACTGCAAAAAATTACCAACTGAAAATACATCGCCTGCCCCAGACGATTTAGAGTCTAAATACATACATCTGAAGAAATGCCCAATACAGACAGACCAGGAAGCACGAAAAAAATGGTTAGACTGTGGTTAGCGAACATGGTAACACTGGTCTTAACACAACAACGATCCGATCTTTCAAAAATGTAGGAAAACTTTAGGCTCAGGGGCCTTGGTTTTAAGCATGTGTTGATCTCATATATTGATTGCCTAATACAAACATTAACAACAGAGGAAAGGTGGGTGAGAAAGGAAGCATCAGTAGCCTTGCCCATTCTCAATTCTCTTTCACTACCACCAACACATTCTGTCCTCAAAAATTATCCTGTATGGAATCCATAAAATTTCAGCTACTTACATCTGTGTTCACTGGCTCATGTCATTTGCCATTACTTTTTAACGACCCAGATACTGCTGAGCCATGTCTGCTTCAGTCAGCTGTACCCACAGCTGAAAGGATGCAGCAGTGCTGCTTGCAAAAGAACAGATGCTGCAGTTCTATTATTGTTCAGTGTCCTTTGTTAGGTATTATTGCTTTCTTTTTCTCTTTTTTATTAACTGTCATCTGAAAATCTGTTACTATTCCGTGTGCTATTATCAAGTCATGGACAGACTGTGCCAGACTTTAAGGAAAAACACAACCTCCAAGTTCCAGTAACAATCACAATATTGTCTTAATTTTTCTAGAAACAAGAAGTGAGGAACTTTGGAAGCTCTCAGTATTTTCTATGCAGTAAAATATCCCTCGCAATTTCCCTCTGAAACAGGTAGCAGTCTATCAGCTTTAGGGCCAGAGAAACATAGCAATTCAACACCAGGCAGGAAGCTTGCATTAGAGTTGGGAACAGAACCCAGGTTTCTTGGCTCCTTGTTCTTAACAAGGATGCCTTCCCTTTCCCAAATGATAACACAAGGGTGATAAGGAATACGAGGACCAGTTTATCATCTATTTACTAAGGAGCAAACCCAAAACCTGATGGTACAAACCTCTTGTGTTGTAAATCAAGACTGACTCAAGGGAGCTAACTCTGGGTAAGTGCATAGAGAATCAGGCCTAAAATACCCACAAGCATATTTTAAATGTAAAGCCAGATATTTTGTGTTACTAAAGTTAAAAAATTCTAGCTTGAAGCAATGTGTTCTTCTTTCAAAACAGGTAAAACAAGAACAAGAGAGAAGTACCGAGTGGTTTACACAGATCATCAGAGATTAGAATTAGAGAAGGAATTTCATTACAACAGATACATTACAATCAGGAGGAAGTCTGAACTTGCTGCAAACCTAAGACTTTCCGAGAGACAGGTAGAGTATGGATCACCCATTCAGGATTTCCTTTGAATTTATTCTTGATGATGAGGACATAACTGTACTGGTTAAGGACACAAAAATGCTAATGCCTCTAATAACCAAACAATGCGACTGGGTTCCCTTTGCAATGTAGGAACTCAAACTATCCAGCTGAATGGCCCGACAGCCCTGTTTGCACTCATTTCTAAATACCCCATCAGCACTACTTCAGCTGTCATCAGGGAGCTGTGCAACACCACAGAAAAAGCAAACACCAGTCTTGCACACAGTCCTGTTCTGAGAAACAAGAGTTTAAAAATATCAACAAAATCCTACCTGGATTTCTTTCTGTTTTACTGGGGTAGTGCTAGCAGGGAGAAATTTTTGCTGAAATGTCTAAAGCGGAAGTCCTGGTTCTGCTGAAGTCAATAGGAATTCTATAACCAATTTAAACAAGGTCAGTCTTAGCAGTGAATGGAAGCGATGAGCTGAAGTATGTTCAGGTCACTTGAAGGTATTTGTTTCTTTGGCTGCCTTTTACCTTTTGTTAAAGATATCCTACATACTTGTTACTCCTTTCTCCTGCCCCTATTTTCCCCCCACCCCCTCCAAATTCCACTTCTATTCCCACAACATAAATCAGAACACAAACCTTTCTGGTCAAAAGATAAATACAATTTACTCTGGAATCACTCCATGCCTCATTCTTCAATCAGGCAATTGATCCGCCTGTGCCACCCCCTACCAAAGCAAAGCAGGTACATAGCCTCTGGCTCTCAAGCACTTCAGCTGGCTCATGCAAACAACGGAGATAAGATGCCAAGCTAGATCTCCCACAAAGACACAACATAGGCTGACATTTTACTTGGGAGTTTCTTGATGCAGTACACTGAAGTAAGCAGCGAAACAGAAAATTAAAAGCTTTACTGAAGGATCTCCCTGAATAGATTTCAGGACACAATATGCTCATTTGCTGCCTTTTCTATTTGCAAACCATCACAGCACTGCCTTCTCAGTTATTATTCAGTATCATTCACTGAAGATTACAATTCACCATTGTTTTATGGGCTCTACTGAGCAGGGATAGTCCAAAATCCACCTAGTTGTATCACTGTTCATCCAGCTTGAACTTGTCTGACACAGCACAAACTCAAAGAGCTTACAGAAGTGGAGAAGCAAATACCCATTTTGCAAATATTTCTCAGTCTGGCGCTGAATGCGATTAATTAATTACTGAAAATTAAAATTATTTCAACCAGGTATAAAAAAATACACTATGTGTCTTTTTGCTGGCTGTTAAAACCTTAATAACTTGACTTCGTTATGCTGAATTTAAAAATTATGACCCTGCTTCTGTAAACAACAAACAATATTTACTTGAAACTTCCTAGTTCAGTGATAATTCTTGACAAACCTTTTTGTTAGTATGTTTCATAGAATCATAGAAATGTTTGAGTTGAAGGGACCTTTAAAGGCCATCTAGTCCAACCCCCCTGCCATGGGCAGGGACATCTTCAATGAGATCAGGTTGCTCAGAGCCGCATCCAACCTGACCTGGAATGTTTCCAGGGATGGGGCATCTCCCACCTCTCTGGGCAACCTGGGTCAGTGTTTCACCATCCTCAATGTAAAAAATTTCTCCTTTCTATCTAGTCTNCCGGGGGTTGCCCCGACCCATATGCAGGACCCTGCACTTGGCCTTGTCGAACCTCAGGAGGTTCACATGGGCCCACTTCTCAAGTTTGTCCAGGTCCCTCTGGATGGCACCCTGTCCCTCAGGCACGTCAACTGCACCACTCAGCTTGGTGTCATCAATATTTGAAGTGGTGATCCAAAAAGAATGTGATACATTTCTTTGACATATATCGAGGAAACATGGCAACAGTGTTTCCAATATTTGCTGTTCTTCATCATCAATGTGTCATGAACAAAATTAATTCCAGTGCATAAAGCCTACACCTCTCAAGTCATGTTTGAAAAACGTAAGATTAAGAAATAAATACCTCATCTATACTCCTGCTACTAACCTTTCATACAAATTAAACAACCTCATCATATGCATATGACTGAACACATACTGCCCTATCCCAAGTTCCACTGCACTCAGCCTAAAACCTGAAATGATTTTCTAGAAAAGCTTTTTTCCTGGCTATGCCAAAATCCCACCTGGGACACTGGAAGGAATATCTCAAGACAAATGGACAAAGAACAATTGTTTAAACAAGGAAGAAAATATGCGATACCTAATGACAAAAAAAAAAGGCAAAATGAAGCATCGCTAATATAGGAAGGATACAGAAATAAAGGAGATGACGAGGACAAGAAAGAAGAGAGAAAATTAGACTTCCAGGGAACAGTTACTTGCACAACAACTGAACAGTGGAAAAACAAAATACTGAAAGGAAGGAGGGCAACAGGTGAAGAACAAGTCAGACAAATGCAACTGACCATGTTAGTTTTTAGTCTAACATTACAGATCTATATTTACTTGTAGATATTTGATAATTGGCATACAACCTTCAGGTGCCTACTAAAGTTCTCTCTGGATAACTGCTGCAGATCTGCATCCCTAGTTTAATAACAAACCAGAACAAAAATCTAAATTCAAAGGTACGTAAGAACACTGAAGCCAGAAGGTAATTCTGAAACAGATGTTAGTTTGGCTTTTAAACTGTTTCATCTTTTCTTGCATTTCGGCAAATACATGGGTGAAATTAGATTACCTCAGCACAAGCAGAATGCAAGAGATCTGAGAGGATTTGAGACTGGTTTAACAGAACATAATTTGGTACTGAAATGACATTCCAGAAGCCAAGACAACAAAATGAAGCACCAAATGTCTCAGATGATAGCCTGGGACTTAGGAGACCTAGTTCAAATTTCCACAAGCTTTGTGTGTATGAGTTCTTCAATTGTAAAATGGGAATTAGAATGTCTCCAAGATAAGTACACCAAGACTGTCACAGAGACTCCTTAAGATGTTTTGTGCGGCTTCACCACTGGTTTTCTTTTAAAACATAACCTCATAGCCACAGATGTTATCACTTCTTGCTGTTTTACCTCCTTTCTGATTATCATTCTCTTTCCCTTTCTAGCTTGCAGCAAAGGAATATCGAATCAGTATTTCCCAGCAAACCATTGACTTTCCTTTGGGTTATAGAAAATGGTGACAAGTGTTTCCTTTGCCATCTGAATACCAACAAGAAAACACAACATATCTGAATGAGTTCGCTTGACTTATTACACTGACTAGATCTAATACAGAGCCACTTCCAAGGATAAATAGCTGATGTGCACTGCTTTAAATCCAACATTGGGGATTTACGTCCAAAGACATTTCAGTTGCCACAGAACATTCACTCTTTCACACCTGAACAAGTTTTGCTGTATTTTCAATTGACCATTGCTCATCAACTTCATCTCATGTCCTCTCTTATTCCATCCTAATCAAAAACCATATACTTTTCAATAGCTGCATTATTTCTTCCCAAAGATGACTGCATTTCTGTGATAGAGCAATGACTATGGTGTAAAGCAGTGGACTGTGCAGGAAGCAGCAGCAGATTCTGGCTCCATCTACGAACGCCATAAAAGGCACTGAGCTATTAAGGCACCGCTCATACGGTATTTTGAAGCAACACTGTGTACTAAGAGTAGTGAGCTGGTGAAATTCCACTCAGAAATGTACTTCCATTGGCTTACACCTCAGAGCTAACCAATTGATGTGCAGCATCCAAACAGGAAAGTTTTTGTGCCTCAGTTTATAGGCCAGTAACAGGTTTTGACTTGCTCTGACTAGGGCATATAGAATCATAGAATCATCTAGGTTGGAAGGGACCTTTAAGATCGAGTCCAACCGTAAAGCTAGCACTGTCAAGTCCACCACTAAACCACGTCCCTCAGCACCCCACACCTACCCATTTTTTAAATACCTCCAGGGAAGGCAATTCCACCACTTCCCTGGGCAGCCTGTTCCAATGTTTGATAGCGCTTCCGGTGAGGAAATTTTTCCTAACATCCATCCTAAACCTCCCCACACGTAATAGTTATCAATGTAAAGATATTCTCACATTCTTTTAGCCATCACTATGACACATGAGATTCCGTTCTGTTAAATTTTGTACCAAAATAAAAAAAAAAAGAAAAAAAGAAAAAATTCAAAGCTTATACCATAAAGAAATACAAATAAAACTAACACTGGAAAACTCTTTATCAAGCTACTAATAAATATTTTATTACCAGATACAAACGATTACCCACATGAAAAATAAGCACACAGCTCTGTTGTCTTAGTTTGCCACTGCCTTTCTCGCTGGTCCTCATGCAATTATTCTGCCTATGACCCTTGACTATATACATAAAGGACCACATTGCATTCTATTAGCAACTGAAAAAAATTTTCCTCTGCTCCTCTGCAGGTGAAAATCTGGTTCCAGAATCGCAGAGCCAAAGAAAGAAAATTAATGAAGAAGAAAATGACTCATTTTGATGGCAGCAATCTTGGCTCTATGCAGAGTGACTCTGGCTCAGTGAGCCCGATGCCAGTTCCTGACCAACAGACTCATTCAGAAATGCCCAGTTCTTTATTCCCACCTCCACCTCCTCCACCTCCGCTTCCCATGAATGGTTTGCAGCACAACGGGAACCTGCAGCAGGTAGTGGCCTCTCAGTAAGGCTGCCTGAAGAGCTACTGCATTAGAAACACTATAAACTACCAGTACGTGGAGCACTATAGTATGAGAGAGAGAGGACAGCTGTAGCTGTTTTGCAGGAGTCCCCAGCATGACACAGTTCTGTGCACATAAGCTTCAAGTACAGTAAACTAAGAGCCACTTGCCAGGTCTGCAGGATAGTGCAAGTTCCCAAGGGCAATGGAATTGCTGTGTGCCAGGAGTCCTAGTTGCAGGGAGCCTCTGTAAGCAGATGCCATGCCGAGTCTGTGCCACAAGGCAAGCATCCCTCCAGCCACGCAGCAGGTAGGTAGGCACCGGGAGGGAGGAGAGCTGAGGACCAGATACAGCCACTTGTTACAGGATACACTGCAGACAAAAAAAAAAAAAAGCACAAAATGGGCCACAGGCAATGCAACGCTGCTGAGGTAGTAACGGCAGCTGTACGCGAGTACTCTGTCTGTCCCTCGCCCCTAGGTAAAGAGTATATTCCTTCTCCTTTGATCTCCATACAGGTTCCATGTATTAATCTCACTTTCATGGGCTTTACACATGGACCTTGATAAATGAAAACCTGCCTTGTATGTTTTGACCCACTTGATGGAAAGCCTGCGTCGTGGTGATTGCACTCGCTACATATTAAGGGCAAAGGTCAGGGATGAGCTTTTGGGATTTTTTTTTGTTTTGACAGGAGTGATTTCCAATGCTCCATACACTGGTACAAACACGCACTCTTCAATCTTACCATAAATGTCTCAAAAGTATTCTGGAACTGTGAATCTTGGCCCAAGTTCATTTTTGATAGAAGAACAATCATGTCAGACTCATTTTGTATCCTAAAAGAAAAAGCAAAGTGGGGGGAAATCCTTTTGAGAAGCGTAGGTATTTTTAAAAGTGACTGCATTTCATGAGACAACATAGCCCATGGATAAAGATGCAATAATTGCATTCAACTAATTTTCAATTTAGTCCAGCTTTCAGAGCTATTGTGACACTAAAAAATAAAAAATCTGAGAAGCCAAATTAATGGAAGACAAAGCAATCAAATATTTCACTTAAATATAAGCTCTCAGCATTTTTTAAGTGGGTCTCAATTCCTGAAGTGCTGATCCCTTCCATACTAAGCAGAATTTGGTAGGTAATCAGAATAATCCAGATACTTACTTCCTAAGATGAGTAACAATTGCATGTGCGTAACTTTTCTGCAAAGGGAAAATTTTTAAAGCACGCAAGTGATTTGGGAACTTATACCCTCATTGTCAAAAGCAATTTAGAAATTTAGGATGCCTGTCCTCACTGATTTTCATCAAGGTGTCCTCCTAAATATCTCTGTCACTGTTGCAAATAAGACTTAGGAGCATTAAGTCATTTAGGCACTACATTCTTGGTTTTTTTCTCCTTAATTATAACAAATAGTACTATTAGGTCATCAAAATGTTGGTAATGTAAAATTACTTTGTATATAAAGAACATTAAAATAAATGACTTTTTTCATAATCATTTTCCAATGTTGTATCAGCTACTGTAGCAAGTGACCATGATTAGTCTGTTATTGAATGATAATACCAAATTTAAAAGCAGGGTGATGGTAAAAAAGCTTACAAAAAGTAGAGGAGAATGGTAAGACTAGGATCGTTCTGGGAGCTGGCAGTTTTCACTATTTTTTAATTTTATTTATCATTTTATGGTTGCGAGAAGGACTCTTACTAAATAAGAGTAAAATTCCAACTTTAAATAGACACATATCTACATTGTAAAATTCCCACTCTTTCCTCTCACAATGCTGCTCCATTTGCTGGCAACAGCAGTTTGAAGCTTTGCATAGGTAATACAAATGAGATGAAGAAACTGCAATTCAAAGTTCAGCAACGGAAAGACTCCTACCTGATTTCCACGTATCATGAAAAGAGGAACATGACAAACAGCACGTGGGAACAAAAGTGATTTACCATCCATATTGATGAGCATGGCAACCAAACCAAAACATTGCTCTCCCAAAAGAGATATCCCTTAGATGTGTCCAAAAGAGGAATCCATTGGAAATACACAGAACAGCCATTCTGTCTACAGAGGGAAATGCTACAGATATTTTACCTACAGTTATGACACACACGCACATATATTTAACTTAATAGAGACTGAAAATTGTTCAAGTAGAAAAGCACCCTCACATTGGCCAATTGAACAGAATTATGCTTGTATACTAGAAACAAATCAATAAAAATTTCCAGACTTAGACTTTCAAAAGATAAGAATATAGAGGGAAACTGTGTCTTTTGTACCGATACACAGTAATTTAGGACCTAGTTCTAGCTAAGTGCACAGAACCCTGGCCCCAGGTTTTGCAGGATCAAGTTCATAGCTACCTAATTTTAATCACATTTCCATGACATAGCTTAATTTTTTATTAAAATTTTAAAAAGGAAAAAGTCCCTCACGAAAGAACTTTAAGAAAAGAAATATATCTGAACACAATGTCTTTCTCTTTAAAATTATTTAAACATCATTCAAAGAGAGGGGGATCTGGCAAAACGACCTGTTTTATCTTGTTTACATGTAGAAGAGTTATTGAGGAAGATAAGTAACCACTTTGAAGATCTGCCTCATTTCTGTTCCAGTTTGCTGAAAGCATGCTTGCTATAGGTTGCTATGTGTTTCCAATCAGAAGTTGTTAAGTACACAAAATAAGGCTGGATTTTATTTGCAGAAGCACATGTTCAAAGGTTAAAATTTACTGCTCCAAAAGCAGTATCTATAAACCAGGGCAATACCTTAGAGATTATTAACCTTCTAGTTATACCAGTGATTGTTTTAAGTAGTATTTTTTTTTTTTAAAAAAAAAAAACACCAGCAATCTATTAAACTAAATATTTTCAATGTGCTTTAATCCTTTAAACAGTTACCCACCAAAACCAAAAGAAAGCTATTTTTCTCTAAGAAGCTTGTGTAGTCATATTGCTTAGATGCTGTACTGTGTATAATTAAAAATAAGAGACACATAAAATTGGAGCCAAATTAACTGAAAGTATTTTGGTCCAACATTGTGAGTCATGACATACTGGTGCCAGTCCTCAGAATAATACTTCCTTTCTTCCTGACTTCGGGTATATCATAACCTACCACTTTATCACATCTGAAAACTAGGGACACTAAAGCAGAGTTGCTGTGAAGATTGATTGGTTGTTAGCAAACTGCCTTGAAGAAGAAAAGCATACCTTAGACTACATCACAAGAGTATCTAAGCCCTTAATCCTAATTGTGGTTAAAAGAACGATCAAGGTCTATCCAATTTTCAGAGGAATTCACTAACCTTTAAACCCCACTACGCAGCGAGAATTGTGATCTATATGGTACAAAAAGATCAAGAACATAGCAAACAAGACCTTCTACAAAAACTTCATGCAACTAAGCAAGGTATACAATTCAAAATGACATTTCTAAAACAAAAAACTTCAAATATGCAGCATCTGCAACTGCTTAGGGGTTATGCAATCATTAACATATAAATGAGAGAGCACCAAGTATGTGCTACCTTCTACCCAAGGAGCAGATTCAGAAATACATTCATTCTGGATGTTAACATAAAAATTAAAAAGCATACTCCTACTTTAGCACCCTTATTTGGTTTGCTGGTGCAGTACAGGCTTACTCAAACCCAAGCTTGTACACCCAGAGCGTACACTGAAATGATGCATCCCTGAGAATGACTTACACAGTCACATTTTGCAACGGCACTGGATGTTATTAGTTGGACACAATATTGTGCAAACCTCACAATGTAAAAGAACAGGGACAGGTTTTTTGATTAAAATGTTTGCCAGCTGTTTTCATACTCAGAGAGCACAAATACTTTCTTGTATGTTTTGTAACAAACTGTGTTCTAAGAGGTATCACAATAAATGGAAAGGTTTAAGATACACCCTGCGTGTTCTTGGTCTTCTAAGCCACAATAAACTACAGTCACTCTAAGGCAGGACAGACTTTATATAGACAATATCTCTTTTATCTGAGAGTATGAAAGAAGAGTTAAATTTGTGCAACAGAAATGCCAGTCTGCCAGGAATATAAACCATGTATATGGCAAGAATGGCAAACAGTAAAGGCAATCAATTCCTTTGTTACCTCATGAAAGAAAGACCACACCAAAGAACATCTCAAGGACTCAATAGCAAGCATCCAATAATCCCACCTAGCTATACTCTGGTCAGCATGAATTAGTTACAGTAAGTGGTAGCCCTACACTACATGACTCAGGAAGGAAACCAAATAAATATCAATAGAGGATTTGCTGTTCATTTTCATGGTTCTGCTAAAAAGAATCGATTTAACCTAGAGTTCTCCTCCTGTATTATGTCTGCTTGTTGAGCAGTAACATATACTCTTATTAATGTCAGTATTGATTTTGTAGAGATTTTAAATTATTCAGATTTCAGAATAGTAAGTCTCTCCTTTAGCTCCAGACCATTCTTTCCTGGCAAATGCAACACTGATGCAGATCATATATGAAATATATTGTCACTGTTTTTAATAAAATGCAATAGTTAACATTAAGAAATTAAAGATAAGCCATTGTTAGCAGCTGCTAGAAAAACAGTAGTGGAATAGATAGAAGGGTAAATACAACCACCATGCTCCCAACAAGTCAATTTTCATCATTTTTCAAAAGGATTTGTTAACAGCCAAAATTTCAGAGTGTGGAATTAAAAATGAAACCATTGAGGAAAGCTTCATGGACAACTGACATTTTTATTTCTACTGTTGTTCTCTTACGAAAAAGAAATATGCATTAGGGATGAGGGAGACACACCATACAGAACTGAAACTCGTGATATATGCCTTTTTCTTTTTCCCCAGAAGAGCTCAGTTCAGCAAGTGAAAGTATTTCAGCTATCATTGCTCATTCAGCTCTCTAGACTATGCCACATCGGTCAATATGGAGATACAATTTGGCATGCGCTTTCATTTCAAGCCCTGAAAATGAGTCCTAACTAGGGTGTTGTGTATTAAACCAGCCCAATTAAAAAGGGTAAATAAAATTTTCAGAAGCTTTGTGTTTGTAGAAGCTTCATGTTTGTAGAAGCTTCAGTGAAAGCAAGAGCAGTCTCTTTAGCTGTGTGTTTTAAAATTTTAAAACCATCTGCCTTCCTTAACAACTAATCAGAATTTTTTCCAACAGAACTAACCTAGGTTCACACCATGCCACATACTGGCTGACCTTTCCTCAAGATTTATACAGCTGACTATTAATTTTAGGAGGGATGGGTGCGCGTGGAAAGCCCAGCTTGAATGAAGGGTCAATAACACCTCCAAAATACTGCATTAGAACTGTCAGCAATGCATAGTGCAGTGACAAAGTCCTTAGGTAGCCATTCCATTGAAACTCCAAGCATGCAGTTACAAAGGTATGGGAATTCCTATGCCTAACGTTACAGATACGTTATTAGAGTGGTCATCTGGAGGCAAGAAAACAAAGGTCTACTCCTGTCACCTTAGCCAGAATGGGACACGCTAAGCTCACCTGCTTTCTCCACCTCAGAAACAAAAGGCCAGATAGATTTCATATAATTTTCAAGTTTCAAGATGCACAGACTTGTTTCTTCTTATTTCCATATAAAAGGAAGAGTAACTTTATGAGTAAATGGCTCCTAATAAAAACTATCACAGGTATAAAAACCTTTAATATAAGTTATTGTTGTATAGACCAGTTTTAATCTGCCAGTAGTCCATGAAATTATAATAGCTGTCATTAAAACATTTAATTGCACATTTGTGATTACATCATTATCACCGTGTTTGGAAATGCTCTTCAGAACAGCACATATATCATAGTATGCCATCTACATTGCCTGTACAAACAAAACTTTAATAGATCCAAGGGTTATCACTATGCTTGATATTATTGCTAGATTTTCATCAACCACTTGTCAGAAAACTAGAAAATTTTCTTTCCCAAAGATCTCAAAGTACATTTAATTTTACACACATACAACTTCACTTCAACAAACACTGAGGCAACTCCTGTGGATACTGGCTAAGTAGATAAGTTATACATAGCATTTTAACAGGTGGAGAAAAAAATGGAAACTTATAACCTTGGAGTTCAGTTATTCTGGTAGTGCATCTCTCTGAAGTATGCCAAAGAGCATAGCTCTCTTGCTGCCAATACCACACAGATCTTTCCTCTTCTGTCTTTATCACCCAATGGAGAAAATGGCATAAATACAAACCTCCATATGGATGAGATATCTGGATGTCTAGCCCACTACCTCAGAACTGCTTTTGCTTTCTCACCACCCCAAAAAGTCAGGAGAGGGCCCATGCTAACACAACAGTTCCACAAGTACTTTACACAGGCAGCACACTAGCCCTTCTTCTACCACCAGCCATCCCCTCACAGTGCAAATATGGCTAAGGCAAGGGCAGGTCACTTCCTCCCCACACACACTTTTTTTTTTTTTTTCCCCTCCTTCCCCCCCCTCCCCGAAAGCAATGCCCACTAAAAGTGTTCATGGAACTACAGCGTAAGTTACTGCTATACAATGAAGATGCAGTGGCTCTGTCGCTCTGAAGCTAGTGACACGCTAAATCTGAGCAGGAAGGACATGTGCATGGCCAGGAAATGACTCTGAGGAAGGCAGACTCAGATTAACAGTCAATTAGCTCTCAAAAAACATCAGCCCCAAAATTTTGGTACCCTCAAACTACGAGACTACATGCAAAGGTACGGTTCCCTTTTAATACATCCACATGGTTCTGTAACACAAAATGGGAGGCATAAAAGTCAGAGTGCAGAAGATCATTTGAATGTTGCCATTTTAGTTATCTTATTCTCACTTCAGTGTGAAAAATCTGCAGTCCTACCCAGCAATCTTATCCTGCTATGTAAATCTTTTTAAACAAAATGCTTTATTCAAAGCTTACTATTGTTAGCCGATATCAAATCAGTGTAGCAATTTGCCATAGGCGTATCTTGATCTAATTACGTTCTGGAAAGAATCAAAATAGATCTAAAGAAAATTCAGATAATGGAACAGGCAAAACAAGAAAGGGAAAGGAGGAGCATAAACAAGAGATAAAAGAACACAGAATAAAGGATAAAACTCTGAGATACAAAAAATAGGATTAGGCAATACTGAAATTGTGGGGGGTACACGCAGAGGCACCTCATAAAGGAAGAGGAAGACCAGGGATTAAAAATGTTACCATCATGTAATGTATTAAATGAAATTAAATGTTATTCACCAAGATGCGAAAATGGTGCGTTTAGAAGTAGAAGTCAAACAACACATCTGATCTGAAATCTACGAGCAACCAATATTCATTTGTACTATGTCAATGGATTTCAGATACAGTCAATGGAGACAAAACTTCACCCTCCTACGGATCTGCGTAACATTTAGCAATACACTGGAATTTAACTGCTGCCATAATGCTCACAAATAGGCCAACGAGTCCAAGGACACTTCCAGTATAGGAAACATATCTTGTTTAATTTGCACGAGGCTTAGTGGAATTCTTTGTTCTTTTTAGTACACATCAGTACCAAAAAGTCTGTGGGCTCACAAAAATTGTATTACAATTCTTTTTCTTTCAAGATGGAGGGAACAAGAGTTTCTTCCAATTTTTTTTTTTTTAACATCTATTTTTATAAGGGTACACCAATTACAGAAGGCCTTACTTTTTCCATGTCCTAGCCCATGATGCAACTTTCCTCAACATTCTCAGGATCCCAAGGAGTAATGAAGAAGTCTGTAAATATAGCAAAATGAATTATTGTCGTGGTTTTTGCTACACTCCTCAGTAAAAATTCTTTCCTAAAAAAACAAAACAAAACAAAAACCCCTCGAAAAACCAAAACAGAAAAGGAGTATCTTTCCTGTCTTTAAGTACACACTTAGAATCCTTTAGTGCTGGAATTAGAAGGGATGTGTGAATACGAGTAGTGTCAAAATACAAAGGATACCGAATGAAAAACCACACCTTTGTAAAGAAAAGCAACTCATTGTAATTTGCACCTCTTTTGCAAGCATACCCCTTGACAAATAGCTCATTGCAAAGAAATCCATCCAAGATAAAAATATACCAAATTCACTCTACAAATTGTAGCTAGACAACCATAAAGGGGCAATTCTCAAGTTATAAGGTATGGCTTAGTTCTCCTACATTAATGTCAAGATCTTAGTAACGACATATAAAACCACCTTCAGAATAATTTTTCTCAGTGGGGACACTTACATTGACCTATAGAGATACCATGTGTCAGGCACTTTATAGAAAAGCATTAGGGCAGCTCTGATCCACTAACTTGATAACCCAGATGTTTCTCCCTGCTGATTACCTAAGCTGCCACCACTGAAAACAGACTACTACACAGCAGTTTCAGAGGAAGGAACCCAGCTTTCAGGCAGATAAAGGCTGTCTTCAATTTGAAACAGAAGCCAACAATACTACTTGGCCTAATCAAAGACTTTTTTCACTACTTTTTACAGTCATTGTCATTGTACTTCTGGCACCATCTCTGTTAGGAAGATTTACTGTCTTACTTTTTAAAATTTATCAGTTTGCAGTGGCCACCAGATGAAGGGATCTCTAAATCACTCTGTATGGGGAGAGTGTGAACATGTGCAATACAGTTAGAGCCTTAATTTATCCCGTGCTGGAAAACCACTTACAAACATCAATAACGAGGGGAAAAATTCCAAGACAGTTCTATTCAAGACATGCTGTTTACAAGGGTGCTTCTGTATTCTGAAGTTACTGACTTACAATTATTCAAATTGACTGTGTCCCTTAATTTAAGAATTAAAATGAGATTTTCTTTTTCAGTATCTGAGAAATTAAGAGAGCAACAGATTTACTTGTTGATTGACAACACATCACAAAGTAAAGGTTTCGGACAAGATTCATTTGAACACCAAGCACTACTATTATAGTTACCATTGTCTTTTCTTAAAAAAAAGATC
This sequence comes from Burhinus bistriatus, assembly GCA_013397275.1. Taxonomy (NCBI): domain Eukaryota; kingdom Metazoa; phylum Chordata; class Aves; order Charadriiformes; family Burhinidae; genus Burhinus; species Burhinus bistriatus. Next base: position 528,450 of record VYXH01004801.1, read on the forward strand.
TATTTACTAAGTTACAAATACAAGCAACTATTGCATCATCTTGCAGTACTGGAACTGCTGTTGAATATCAGGGAAGGGTAATAGGATAGATAAAAGTTCTCTAAAAGAGAAACCACCAGAGCTAGCAGAAAGGTGGGGTTGGTCAGCCCTTCATTTGAATGTAAATGTAATTATGAGGCAGGCAGTTAGGCTGACGTCAGACAAGATCTTGGTAAACCATTACCACCAGCACCTGGTAACACAGTTGATAATAAAAGAGGATGAAGTAGAAGATTCCAAGCAGAGTGGCATTATTAGAGAAAACCAAACACAATTACTTTTAAGCAGCAAAAGAAAATACGGAAGAACAAGATGTTGTGACAACGTATTTACAATCTGTGACAATCATGTATGTGAACTCTCTCTTGGATAAAGAGAACAGCATGTATCCAGGACCTGCAAGGGGTAACAACAACCTGCCAGTGCAAAACTTCGTGTCTACTCCACCCTATTCAGATTACATGGGATATCATCATGTGCCAACTCTGGACACCCATGGACAGCCTGCAGGAACCTGGGGATCTCACTACGGCCCACAGAGGGAGGACTGGAACGCTTATGGCCCAGGACCTTCCAGCACGGTTGCTGCTGCAGAGATCAATGGCTCGTCTCCTGGACAGGTCTCCTACAGTTCTGCTGATTGCAACTCCCTCCACCCTGCTGGATCTGGGGGGTTACCTCCTGTAGATACAACTAATACACAGCAAATCTCTCCCAACAGCCAAAGGCACAGCTCTTACGAATGGATGAGGAAAACAGTGCAAGCTAACACTACTGGTAAGCATATATTCAACTTTCAACCTCAGAAAGCATCTTCTGCTATCACTGATCTTATAAATAATTAACTTTACTTGAAGCACATAGGCTGGTGGGTCATTTATGACATTTATTTAACCTACTGCTGTTTAATGCAGTTTTAACTAAATTTGCACTAGTTTCACTTTCATCCCACAAAGGCTTTATATGGTTACTATAGTGGAATGGCCGTTGTGTGTAGATATGGCTACATCTCACTCAAGTCCAGGAATCTTTGTTCCAACATTTTGTAAGCATTTTGGATGAACAATGAGATACTCTTGAGAATGTTACAGAATAATGAATGCAGCAACGTTTAACAGTTGCAGGCAAAAGTTTTGTGCCTCAAGGTAAATATCAATATAAAATCAGGTTTACCTTTTTAAATCTTTACAGACTTTTCAACACTTTTTAAGAAAATTATGTGCTCTGATCCAACCGTAGTGGTTAAGCAATTTTCTGCTGTTGTTCCTGTGTCTTATTTTTCTACTTATATCTATTAGGTGAGAAATATTCCTAGAAGTAATCTGATTCAAATGATCAGTGTAGACTATTTTCTTTGCAGATCACATATCTCATCAGTTAAGCTTCCTTTTCATTTAGTTTCAAATTGGTTTGACATATTTTTCTCATGTACCAGAATTTTCCAGCTTGTCACAATTACACAATTAAAAAACAGTTTCTTCAAGTATCAGTCATTGATGCGCCTGTTTTTGTTACAAGCTGCATGCCAGATGAACCTTTCGGTGTATATTCCCAAGGTGTAAATTGGGTGTAGCAAGGTTTGCTAAATCTATTGTAAAGGTTAAAAGTAGTAAGTGTGTGTTAGAGAGCATCAAAGAAAATGCTGTAAAGAAAGAAGAGCAATTACAATTGGAGCAACCTGAGAAGACACAGAAAATCAGCACTGCCGCTTGAGACACAATCCTCCTTCAAATGGTTATTACTCAAGAGTAAAGTTAGTCGGGTAATTGTTTCTTAGTTATAAAGCAGATATACACTGTTTTTTCCACTGTTACTAAATATAAAATGCCTAGTGAACAGTAAGGTATCACAATGCCATCCTTCCACTTGGAGCCTCTACAAAGGTCTTCAAAGCCAGGCAGATTTACAGTCTGTTTTTCCCCCTTATGTATACTCATGTAAATCAGCAGTAACTTCATTAACATCGTTGGAGATTTCCAGGTGTAGAAGTGATGCAAGACTTGAGTGTGGATCAAATTCAATTGAGACTACTGAATGTCAATGAGGCAACCTTGCCTCTCTCATGTTGTCACTGAATTTTAAATATGTTAGCATTCTAGTTTTACACTTATTGCACAGACATGGAAGACCCTGAAAGGTTTCTCACATGCTTGCTCAATCTCATAAAATATATATGCAATTCAGAAAAGCAGTCATTGTGCTTGAATTCAACTCTAGTCTGAAAAGCACTTACACAGAATTTACATACATGCCAAAACACTTTATGAACAATACTGGACAGGTGAATGGGAGCCTGTCAATAGATACATGTCCTGAGGCTGTACATTCCTACAGCCAAATGCTTTGAAGTGTTAAAAACAGCTCAGGACTTCACAGAATTGGGCTCAAGACATCAACCCAGCTTAAAAAAAAAGGGTCTGGGAGAGTAAAGCACAAATGTGGTATTTTGCAAAATAAGAGGAGTACCAAATAGATTTGGCTTTTTGTTGGTGTTTTTAAAATAATGTTAACTATAAAAACTGGAAAATTTTAATACTGACACCGAATAAGTTGTGAAAAATGAAATAAAATTCAAACAAATAAGGACAAGGCTAAAATTATCACTACATATTAACTTATCAATGCCTTCTCTAGAAGACAATGTAAGAAAACCTACTTGATGCTACTATAACCACTCTTTTAAGCAGACTTGTCCTCTGTTTTTCCTTATTGCCATCATATTATTCATACTATCAAAGTAGCTACTGGCTCCTCCCCTTCAATACTATTGCTGCTTAATACAGTCCATTGCTCTAAAATTTCAGAATTGCAGCCCTGAATTGTATAAATATATTTATACACATAAATATGTGCGCGTCCTTAACTACACTAGTGGCTTGTACTCACATCAATGTATGTGAGCAGCATGGAATAACAGAAATCAAAACACATCTAATTAAATGAGGGAAGCTACTAAAATACTGTCCTAAAGACAATGGGAATTATTTTGGGGGAGGGGATGTTAATGGGAATTATTTCCCCTCTACTTAGACTATTGAATACACTACATTCTGATTCAATATTTGTATTTACCATTTTATAATTTAAAAAAATTAAATTGCAGAAACGTGAAATGAGAATTTACCAGACCAAATCAATTCTCAGGATGAAACAACATCACAAAGACGGAAGTACTATGGCCTTTCAACAGATAAAATTTGATATGAAATTACATATCCTCTTACTAAAAGACCATAACTGTCTATTCAGAACCAAACCTTTTTTTATTTCAAATACACAGACATTGCAAACATATGAGGCAATAAGAAATTTTAAAAAACAAACACTAAAAGTGGGCTTGGTAAAGATCTCTTCCCAGACAGGCTATCAAAATAAGAAAAAGAACATCTACAGAATTCTGAGTCTGATCCTGTTTTTACTAAAAATCAATGACAAAATGCCCTATCAACTTCAGTTACATAAGACCAGAACTTCAGACCAATTCATTTCTAAAACCTGTGTAATCAACAGTGCAAAAAGGGGTTATTTTATGAGAGCAAGCGAGCCTTCAAAGCACGAAACGTACTGAAAATAAAGTATCTAAACAATGGCCTAGAAAACAGATTTTATATCTTTTAAAACTTTACATGAAACTTCATCTGGGAGTGACTCTTCTCAGAAAGAGAATGGACTTTACGGGGACTAAACAAGAAGACAACATTATTTTTATATTTTGCAAGATCAGCCTCAGCTTTTTTTTTTTAACTAAGTCAACACATTTTATGTCTTTTTTTTAAACAAGCGGTGATGTACAAGTAATTCAGACTACATCACAGCAGAAACACAGCCAGAAAGCAAAATAGGAAAGCAGGAAAAAAGGCCAGGCCTCTGCTCTAATGCTAATTTATTTTTCTTTGTAAACTAGTTGTGACATCTATTTTCCACTGGCCTACATTGTCTGAGGTTTTGAGGCCTATCTGTCATATTGAGGCAACAGACCCTTTCAACACTTCACTTTGCTTTGATATGCAGTCTTGTCTCTTCCTTCTCCCTCTTTTCTTCAGGAGTTATATTGCCGGAAAGGGTGATGATTTTCACAGCAAATAAAGAGGCCTTCTCCTAGCTTTATTGTCTTCAGAAGAAATGCCCTGTGAATTTTATGACCAAGGGGAATGGGGAAAACGACTCCTTTTCTCCACCCCCTCAAATCATGGTTATATTTGCTGATTATAGTGAAGCCGGAATAACCCTGTTGATTTTTAACTTGTTTTCAAAGATTACCTTCTAAGCCTTCAGTGTACAAGGAACCTGAATATCTATACTATTGTTAAACATTATAACTATCACTTAGAGCAAATATTTTAAAGCCAACAACTTGTACCTTGGAAAAAAGTAAACTTAGTTTGGTGATTGTTTTAGTCCTGCAAATTTAGGTAGGAAAACTTTGTACACCAGAAGTCAAAATGGCATAGGATTTGGGAAAACATCCTTAATTATGCATATTTCAAAATGTCTTAAGCTACGCCCGCCTCTAGCCTTCAGATAAAAATATCGCAGTCTATCCCGGGTGTTGGTCCAAAATTAAAGAGAACAGGAAAAAAATATTCCTTCATCTATTTCTGTCCTTTTTTCCTCTGCTAAGATGAAAGAGTCTGACATTTGTTTAGGGCTTGTAAATTCCAAACCAATTGGCTTGTGTTTCTGAATGTGAAAGGGGTTCTTGATAAGATCTCCTTGTCGCTCCTTTGTGTGGCGTGTGCTTCATCTTAACACCTCAATGGATTTTAGGGAACCACTTTAAAGGAGTCTTTGTCCTACAGTTTGTCCCAGAAAACTCACATCAAAAAAAACCTGGGAAGATCAGAAGGAAAAGGAAAACTATCTAGTTAGCTGTTGAAAGTGCAAAGGAGAACAAATAAGTTGAAAAGTGATCTCTCTGTATTATTATTACGTAAGAAATGTTTTTAAAAGTCTATGAAATGAGAGTTATCTTCTAAACATCAAATAATGCTTCTCTTAACAGTATTTATCCAATATATCTAAGAATATGTCTTATACACATTTGAGAGAGGATGATACTGAAGTCCTTTTACATGTATTTTATTGCCTCGTCTTACAAATTGCCAAGTGCCTTCAACTCGAAAGGGAAGCTCAGCATACAGACTACCCCCAGTAATACCTCTACAGGCACTCGGCATCTTGCAAGACTGGACCTTTTTGAAAAAATAAATTTAAATTATTCTTGAACTTCTAAGCATGTCCTGTGGCCACACAAGAAAGCAAAAGCAATTTTAGTAGGACATTTCTTTGTGTTAGAGAGGTGATCTTTAAAAGTTCAAATAGAGAATTAGGACACGGTACAACTAAAATTGTGACTGAACTTCAGTCTTGAAATCCTATGTCTTTATGCCCACATATACATGGACTTTACTTCAATGAGCTCTGAAATAAAATCCCTTTGAGATCAAATATAGCCAGCACCAATTAGGTACTGCTACAAATTATTTAAGATGCTTCAGGGTGTTTTTCACTTAAAAGCTTTACATTTAAATGCATGTTTACAGGGAGAGGGAGACAGAGGGAAAAACAGTTATGATCACTCACCCAGCACCTCATATTCCTTCTCTGTAACACAGAAAACAATCTCTGTACTCTGTAGTTTAATTAATGTCTGTAAAATGCTTGAGATGTTTGAAAGATGCTGCAGAAAATCAAATTCAACGTATTAATAATATTTCTTTCTTAAACAGGTAAAACAAGAACAAAAGAAAAGTACCGAGTTGTTTACACAGATCATCAGAGACTAGAATTAGAGAAGGAATTTCACTGCAACAGATATATTACAATAAGGAGAAAGTCAGAACTTGCAGCAAACCTGGGACTATCTGAAAGACAGGTACACAGAGACTATCCATCACTCGTACGCACCCATTCACCAGACACTGTTACTGCCAAGGGACACGAGCAACACTCATGTTCTGTATCCACAAGTAGTGTGAAGGCAACCCTGATATAGTTTCTGCATGTATTTGGCACATAGAGAATACATTATGCAAATACAAATTAATAAACAGGCTAATTTGACAGAAACCTCCAGTTATGGGTAACTAAATATTAGGAGTTCATTTATACTAGAAAAAGTACTTATTCTTATGTGCATAACAGCTTGCTAGATAGCTAGAATTTAAACAGTTCAGCTTAACATTACCTTAGCTATGTTCTCAATAGTTACGACATCCACCATTTTACTTCCTGTAATCACACAAAATGGTGGCCAGAAAAAATCCAAAGTATTGGATGTATTTCAGCTGTAAGCCAGGAAAATAAAAACTCAGCATTCAAAGAGCAATCAAACAAGGTATCTATGTATTTGTTGTTACAAATTTATTGGTACTATTTCCACTGGCCACATTCTTCCTCAGCCAGTTAGATTTCGGCACATTTTAAGGAGTTTTTACAGCCTTTGATTTTCAAGTCAGGATTTCTTTTTGCTATTATGTTCACAGGTACTTCACCTATAGTAGTAGTTCACACCCACTATATACAGGATGCTTTAGGTTATAAAATTTGATGCCAAATTTTTATGCCTATTATACGTATATACGTAGCCAAGACTATCCATTCAGGAAATTTTCAAGCGCATACTTAGATCCATTGGTTCTCTGGAAAGCAATTCTGCACTCATTCATATCAGGCACATATTTAAGCTCTGTCCTGAATAAAGATAGCCTCCTGAGCAGGGGCCCAGGTATCTTAGCTGTGTTCATAGAAAGACTGGAGGAATTCAGGATAAAGAATTTCCTAAAATCACTGTGTTGGAGAGCACACTTACGAAGCACAGCTCCACAGTCTGCAAATACAGTAACTGTGGAATCCAACCCTCCTTACACAACAGAATTTCAGTGGTTCTTCTACAGTTGGAGGATAAGGGAAGATTTGGCGATACTGAATAAGGCATCTCATACCTTAGCAACCAGATTTATTGCCCTCAGGTAAATTTAAACAAGAGATCTTTCTTTTCAGAATTTTACAAATGTGTTCTTTCTGAATATACACATTCAATTCTCTAAAATACTCTCCTCTTTCAGTGGCCTCCTCTGCTTCTGCATTCAGTCTGTGCAAGAACATGGAATAGAGAGGGACCAATTGAGGCTGGAAGTGTAAGGATGCATAGATAAGCAATGGTATTTTAGCATCAAGCACTGGATTTTTATAAACATATTGTAGTGCAGTGATGTTTAATCCCAGACCCAAATAGTACAAACATTACACTCTGCAGACTGTATGTGGCCCAGAAAGTAACTATGAAAAACACGTCTATCATCGATGGACTAAAGTTTGCTATACAGTTGGATATGGCTGCATTAGAAAATTTTCAGAGAACTGCAATTATGAAAGATTCAAAACCTCCACCTTAATGTTATGCAAGCTGGCTGATTTAGAACACAGACATGCCTGAGTAAGCAGCAATACTGCATAAAATCAGCAGTTTGCTTTTACATAGCTGTTGCTCTTAAAGCCATCCAATTTTTGACTGGTAAATTTCCTTCAAGTCTAATGTAGACCAAATAGATACTCTTTCTGCATTTCTACAGGACTCATGACAGACAAAGCTAAATGCTTCTAACTGCCATTACCAGTAAGGTAATTAAAAAATAACTAGAAAATAATAATGAGATTTTTTTTTTTAATACAACGCAATGGTATGACTTAGTGTATTCAACAAACCTAAAGGACATAACAAAAACTGCAAAGGAAGAACACAGAAAATTAATGATAAGGAAAACACAAACGGTGCTTTCTACTCATTCACAATTTCACATAAGGAAAGAAAATATATATACTTAAACTAAAAGTAGATTTCAAACAGATAGGAGTCTTTACATACGCACGATTAGCCTGGGAAATTCACTGTCATTAAATAATGCTGATATACCTGTTTACACACACGACATAGTTCATATGTACCTGCAAAATACATATATAAATACACAGTCCAGTAACAAAAAAATTCGAAACTTTTAAAATACCTAAGAATTATGTACACACAAAAATCACGATATAAATGAAGAAAAAGAACCCTCACTACTTAGGTATGAATTTATCTGTAACACAGATGATAAAGAAATCTTCAAAACTGTTCCATAATTGCATCTTCCTAAAGTATGACACACACCACTGCCAAAGCTTAGATGATGAACTAGGTGGACCCTGAGTCTAAATGAGTAAGTTGATTCCTATGTTCCTAAACATAACACGGCAAGTTCACTTTATACCACCTCTACAAAAAGAAAGTAGTTTTCTATTGATTGTATTGCAGTAAATGAATACAGAGTAACTAAAAAAATTTTCGCTGCACAAATCCAGTGTTTTGTTTTGTGGGGTTTTTTTGTTTTGTTTTGTTGTTGTTTGGGGTTTATGGGGTTTTGCTTCTTTTTTTGGGGGGGTGGGGGGATGTTCTTTGGTTTGTTTTGCTTTTTTATTTTTTAACATAGCTATATTTTCATTGCTATTATTAGTGTAAAAAGTTGACCACTACTTTGAACTAATCAGGTATCTTTTGTAACACCACAGGTGAAAATCTGGTTCCAGAATCGCCGAGCAAAAGAAAGAAAAATGATCAAGAAGAAAATATCTCAGTTTGATGGCAGCGGGGGCTCAGCTCAGAGTGACTCTGGTTCACTCAGTCCAAATGAAGTATCTAGTTCCCTGTTCCCACCACCACATGGAATAAATGGATTACAGCCTAATGACATTCATCAAGTCATAGTTTCAGAATGAACAGAGATTAAAAAAAAAGGAAAAAGAAAAAGCAAGAATGGATTCCCCCATCACCCCACACCCCCCTCAAAAAAAACCAAAACACTTCAACTTTGCAAAGGACCATGCTCATTTAACTGACTTCAAAGTGCTGATTTCTAAGTACAGGATCTGGGACTGTTATCCAAATGTTTTAATTATTGCAGAAATCTCAAGGAACTTGCGCTGCTAAGATTCATCACTCAAAATCTTTCAGTAGGAGGTAATTTGCTTCAGACACTGACACAAAGAATGATACAACTGAAGATTCAAGTAAACCATTCTAGTCTGATCATATATAAACAGAAAACTAAGTGAACTGATTAATAGAGTACTACTGCATAAAATATAAGATGCTGGGTGTATTTGGTTTGTTACATTTTATATAATTAGAGTAAATAGTAGGTGTTAATAAATATTCACACGTAAGTGTACTGAAGAGAATGCTACTTTTTGAAAAAAGAAAAACATTTAAAACACTTTTAAACACTCAAAAAACATAACAATGTTATTATAACAACATATTACATTTAATTAAACACATCCTCTTTGCCCTATGTAATTGTGTTCAAGCATGCTAATGTCCTAAGCATTAGTTACAGACATATAATATCATAACAAACCTGCCAAAATTTGTTCAATTGTAAGAAATGCAGCAATTAGTGAAGCACATTAGTAAACACCAAATAGTATGGAAAATATTACTTCAATCTTCAATGAATGCACATATTATTGCTCAAAAATATGAGCAATACATCACAAATGTAATGGAAACAGAACTCTTACTACTAGCAACCACCAAAAAGCAAATAAAGAACTTTAAGAACTTTTTTAATGTAATCCCACCTTTTAAGTGAAATAGTAGCAGTCTTGGGCCACTGTTTTATACACAGCACTCATTTTGGGCTAAAGGCAAGAAACACCCCAAGGTAGCTGACACTGTATTTCCAAGCTGTCATCAAGCAGCTTAGCATTCACAAAGTCACACCAAACACGTAACAAAAGAAGTGTTCACTCCATGTTCACTCCTAAAAGAGCACAAATTCCGAATAAACATGCTCCCAGGGTGGTTAGCTTTAATTATTGGTCCATGTTGGCAGGTGAGAAGGTAACAATGTTGCGTAGAAGGCAACTGATGAGTATGGAAGAAGTAGAAAGAGAACCCAAAGCACTAAAAAAAAAAATAATCCCCAAACACTTCAGTAGTACTATTCGTTGGAATTTCACAATATGAGCTTTTGATACCATACAAGTAAGTGCTCTATTGGAAAAATTTAATATTACTGAAGAGGTCATCAGGAGCAAAGGTAATAAAAAGGGAAAAGAGAAGAAAACAATCAGAAAACACCATTATCTGACACATGAAAAGTCATGCATCACATTTCAAAATCATCAAACTTGGTCTCAGAAACAGCAAATCAAATTCTGCTTTTCTTATGTCAACAAGCATTGATAACACACTGAGCAACAGCGACAGAACCTGTCAAAGCATTCATTATCTGGATCCAATAAATTAGATAACTTAAATTTGAAGATGTGCTTCACTGTTTCCCAATTATTTAAATATATCTCTGTTAGAGTAACTCCATGAAAGTAATTCTATTAGGAGTTACAAGAATAACACTCTTCAAAAATAAATACTAAATTACATAATTGTAGACATAAATGTCTCAAGCTAAACTAGGAAGAAAATCTGTAACACATGATAAGATCTTACTGATTGTAAGCATTTTGTGAGTGGTTCTCCAATATATTTCTAATAATCTCCTATTCATATGGTTAAAATAAATGGGCATTTCTTAAAGCAAACAAACAGAAAATCTAGTGTATATAAATAAATACAAAATTCAGCCCTATGAGAAACTGAGACTACATCTGCATGGCTTTAATTCAGGATCTTCTAAAACTGCTCACTGATACTATAGTGTTATGGGATTGCATGGACATTTTAGAAGACAGAGCAGCATGTTATAGAACATGCACAAAAACAGATCTACTTCTGTTTACATTAATAGAAGTATACATGCTAGCAGACAGTGAGACACACAGGCTGCTGTTTTTCATTCAAAGAAATCCATACATTTGCTCTATAACAGATTTGCGAGAGGCAGTTTTCCCAGTTCCACCAGCCCCTCCTACCTGTGTTGTCCTTTTATACATGAAGGATGTAGAAGATAAAATAATTTCCCAAGAAACTCATGAAGAAAGAAGCCCTAATACTTTAGTCATACAAGAAAAAAGGGAAGAGGACCTTTACCTTGTTACCCAAATCTCAAATCACCAGAAGGCCTACCGCTATGGAAGAGCGGGCGATGGCTTCTGTGAAGGTTATCAGTGACACAGAAACGGAGAGCAACAGAAAACTCTTTTCTAGTTTCCAGATTTTTTTTTTCTCTGCTCAGTTTTCAAATCAACATGGAAGAATGGCAAGTAAAGAGCTATAACATAGAATACATCATTCATTAGATTTCTATGCTAGAAATGCACAGCTTAACTTAAAATTTCTCTTTCCTTCTAATTTATGTCAAAATTGAAATTAAAAACTTACATTGTTATTTACTAGGTTCACATTCAACATATTCAAAATTACAGTTTCTAAACAAGCTCCAGTCTATCTTTTTGAATTGCCAGTCAGAAAACACCATGCTGTTCTGACAAACTGGGCAGAAAAGCCACTGAAGCCATTGACTGTACTTCAGAACAACCACTGTTCATAAAGGAAACATTTTAAATGAGACTATTTTAGATGTCAAACAGGAGTTTGAATGGGATACAAAGCACCTCCTATGACACGTTCAAAATCAGGCTTGTCAATAAAAAGGGTTTTCCTTTTTCAAGATCTTGATCCTGCTTTTTTCCCCATCAGGTCTATTTTAAATGTATTCAAACCACATATTAAGAAATATTTGAGGGAAACAGTCTCTTTCATGCACTAGATAAGTCTAAAAACTGTATCAGATCATCTTCTCTGGCTACAGCTAAGTCAAATAAGAAGTTATTCCCCCTATCTTGTACTGTGCATAACTACCCCCCATCAAGATCATAATGTGCCTTTAAATCCAAGTGTAGTGGCACAGCTGTTTCTCAAAATAATCGAAGGAAAACAACATTATTAAATTTTTTTAGATCATTTTTAGTAAACTTGATTACAGAGCAACTAAATGTGCAGTCATATTACCAGATCAGGAGGATGGTAAAGCCATAAAGAGGAAAATGGCAAGCAGCTGAAAGAAAATTCTTACTCTGTCTCTGACACGGTTTGGACATTGTATCTGACTATAGCCAAAGCCATTTTTTTTGCCAGAAAACATCATCCCAAATCAAAGTACAATTTAGAACTACATGCTGGCACATTTTAATGGCCCATTAAAGACTACAGGACTGCCTGACAGGAGTCCATCCTATATTTACGTTCTGCCAAGATCAGCATGGGAACACAAGGGTTAGGATATGCAGTTGGGTGGAGGCAACAGAGCCATTACAAAGTCCGTACATAGCTATTGTTTTCTGGGCAGCTGTGTTTGACTCTTCTACATTGCTTATGTAAAAGAAAAGCTTCAGAAGATGTGATCCAGCCCTTGTATTTAATTTTTGTATTTATGTGGGTGAGAAGAAACACTAAAGGCTATAAATAACATTTTCCAATATTTATCTTTCCTCCTTTGAAGACTTCTCCAGGGACTTTAATTAGACTGTCCCTTAGCACCATTAGGCAATTAAAATAATAATAAATCAAACACGATCCTTCTCACCCTGTGGGTATTTTCCCCAGGCTCCCTCAGTTTCCTGTCTTTTTCACTTTATGTAAATAGAAAACCATCACACTTTAAATTCAGCTGTTTGATTGGTATTTCAAGTTTGCAAAGTAGTGAGCCACTTTAACACCATGCTGATATCAAAAGACATTTCTGCATCACACAACTATCTAATTCCAGCAGCCAGCAAATCCCTTCTGACATTTACTTGAATCATCTTTAGTTTTATGAGAATACTGTAGAGGTGCCAAAGCTTTGGGAACAATTGCCTTTCTCAGTCCCACTATGTAGAAATACTTAAGAAGGAACACTTTACCACAAACTGTTCATGCTGAGACTCAATGTAGCACCACAGTAATTTGGCTTCATTAACTAACTTTTAAATACTGATCTGTGGGAGAAAATAAAGAAAATTACAGATTTATCTGTGGTTACAGTAATGACATAGTTTAGACTAGAAATTGGAAAGGACCTTATTACAAGATATTTTAAAAATCATAATTTACAGAGAAAAGAGCATAACTTAAACCCCTAATTGGCTGCTTGTAGTAGTAATACAGGTCAAGTAAAAACCTGGATCAGAAACTAGGATTACTTTTCAAAATCGATCTACTCCTATATTAGGCATTTTCACTATAAACAGCACAGAGCTGCATATGCCCACACAACGCGAAAAACCTTCTAGACATTACAAAATATTTGTATTACAAATAGTTTCATTAAAACTCTCACATCACTCTTGACTTGCCTTACTTCAACAAATGAACATATCCAAATTTGCCTAATGAGTTACACATTCCTATTTCTAAACAAAAGAATGTGAACTTGCAATGAGATGCTGGATGCACCTGGAAAGGCAAAAAGAATTCTGCTAAATGCAATAACCAAACCCACAGAATTTACCAGGGTCTTTTGCTAATAATAAATTCCACAATATTAAACAGGATCACCTATACAGTGGTTACAGTTCCCAGTCAAAAGTTATGCCTTTATTTCCCAAAGAGGAAACTAGTAGGTAATGCTAACATTTGGAGAGTTATTTCAAAAAAGCCTCAGGTTTTTATCAAACAATCTTAAATGTGTGGTTAATATTATTTTTAAAATAAAACGTTATTTGCATTGAAGGAACGATTTTTATTATTCCATGGATGCACTAAATACTAATGATCCTACTGAAATTATCTGCAGCGTATGGTATCATGTCATTTGGGTAAAGGTTTCATAATGTGAGAATGAAAAACACTATCACAGGTGAACGGCTCAACAGAGGGCTGAATGTTAGATGGCCAAGTTGTAATCATGGATCTGAACCCCATTATTACTGCTGCTTTTCACGTGCAACTGAGGCTAAAAACGTTTGCAATGCCTATCAAGTCTTACCAACTCAATACTTTGATCCATTAACTAAAACTCCCCAAAGCCTGATATTCTCCCTATACCAAAAGCAGAGCAAATAAAATACTAAACATTAAAATCAGTGAAAACTTAGAACACTGCCTACAGATACCTGAAAAAGAGATGGGGTATAGAACAGCAGGCCAGTAAAAATCTCAACATTTCACAGGGTTGTTTTCTACGGGTTGTAGGATTCCTCTCTGAAATCCCTTACTAATACCAGTTTTCAGGCAGCCAGTGCAACTTTCTCTGAATGAGGCATAGCTCTGCCTCAATACTTGGCAAGAACATGCACAATTTTAGCTGCATGCATTTGGCATGCTGCCACCTGATAGCTGTACCTCTGAAAGCCAAACACCACAGCAGTAACGAGAGCAGCACCAAATACATCTTCCCCATCTCACTGTACGGCTGAACTAAGAGGCAAAAAGACCATAGTGAGGATAAGAAGGATGAAAACAAATTCAGACACATACCTCACAAAATAGTCTTGAATTTTCACTGTTTGACTCAATTCTAACCTGAGCCACGCAAGCCTCACAAATTTCATTATGCATCAGATGCTATTAAAGGGAACAGTCCAGCTTCTTAAGGTTTCTCCCCACTAAACCCTTATCTGTTTTTCATGGAACAACTTCAATTAGATTCATTTCTCGACTTGGGAAACGAGCTTGCATTAGTGGGAAAATAATACTTCAGCAGTATTTTGGAATTCCAAAATGGCTAAAAAGATTTTCATTCAGATCTGGGCAGAGCTTTCCAGTACTGCAGAGCTGGTTCATCAACATGAGTATTACTTTATCAGTTCAGAAGCACACGTCTCCCAATTGCATTAGTGAATGTCATGGAATCATACCCCTCCTGCAACAAGGCTCAGAATCGATAAACAAAAAGAAATTCAACCTCTGATATGAGCTATCATGTTGTTTAAAAGCTGTTTTAAAATGTTACTGCAAAAATGTTATGTGGTTTTCCAAGGCCAGGTTGGATGGGACTTAGCGCAACCTGGTCTACTGGGAGGTGTCCCTGCCCATGGCAGGGGGGTTGGAACTACATGATCTTTAATGTCCCTTCTAACCTAAACCATTCTATGATTCTATGATAAAGACCATAAAAAACATACTTGCAGTCATTTTCTAGGCCTCAAAATTCGGTATGTAATCAGAATCATCCTAAGCTCAGTTAATGGTACTTATTTCCATGTCAAAAAAGTCAGCAGTTAAGCATGCATCACTATGTTCAGGAATAAACCTGCCCTAGGTCTGAAGTAAAAGGGCAACCTAGCAAAATTGCGGTTTGTAATAAGGGTTATACACTGTGCACTGGCAGAGTTAGAAGCAGTTGGATACGAAAGAGCACATTTTTAAAACTGGGTATGCAAGGAAAAACTGAAACATAGAAGAAAACAATTCAGAACTTAGATTATAAGTACCTAGAGATAGAAGCGTTCTGGACAGAGAAATACAAAACTGCAAGGCCATATACTCAGAGGGCAGCCAGCAGCTTGAAGGCTCTAAGGGGCAGAAGGCTGCCTGACAATGCCACACTATCATACAGTACTCTGTTTGGCTTTTAAGTGCTCTCAGCCACCAGCAAAACAAAATAGCTTCTGGCTTTTTGGCTTAAACCTGTACATACTCACTGACCTCAGTCTTCTTGACATCTAGTTCATCATCCACATCCAATACAAAACACACCTTTACGATTCATCACGTGTAAAAATCCTGTCCAGTCCCTCATACCACAGAGGGATGGCTGGAACACAGCCAGACTGCCGGTTTGATATTTAATACCCTTGCAAGCCTTTTTCAAGCTTTGTCTTCATGCAGTTTTGTATGCATTCTGCTACAAAGTTACTGCCTACTGCCATGGTAAATTCATCAAATGTGATGCGACTTCTGTGCTCAGACAGGACCATTTACTTCATCTTCCTCTCTTGGAAGAAGACAAAGTGCAAAAATCAATTTGGGAAGCAATACCAGTCACCAGCAGCCTAGCACCGGCAGGGCAGCCAAGAAAACAGTAAGCTTAACTGAAACAGGTTTGAAAGCAGCACCAAAAGAAAACAGTTGTTCGCCAAAACACTATGAAGCATAAGCACAGTTGTTCTGACATTACCACAGCTTAACTTGCTCCTGTGTCAAGTTAATCCTGATTCCAACTGAGGAAATGTTTTCTAAAGCTGCTCATGCGTCACACACGTGGAAACAGATATTATGAAAACTGCTCTTTTTTATCATGCACTGATTTACATCAATGGACACCTCATTACTAACCACCACATCTTACCAGTTGATTTCTTCTACAAGTTTATTTTCATCTTTCCAAAACTTTTCGCATTAGGAACTGAAGAAACAAGCTAACCAGGCAAAAAAACCCAACACCCCCCGCAACAAAAAACTCTCAAGAGCTTGTATTCTGAACTCTCTCTTTCTCTCAAAAAGGAATCACTAACCTCAGCTTGTACAAAATGACTCAGGAAGGGGGTACCTTACAGGTGAAGTCCAATATTGTTTATTCTGTTTGCTTTTTTTGAAAAAGAGAATACTTCTGCTGTATCAAAACTGAGGCAGTCGCATCTCCAGCAAGGCCCTGAAGTTCTGAATCCCCTTCACTTCTTGAGCCAATGTTAATCAAGAAACATGATGGTTCATCGACCAACCTTAAAATACATCTTCCAAACCCCAATAGGAATCTATTATCCAACAACCTCTTCCTTTGTTGAAAACACGTAAGTGTCCGAAATGAGTGAATTATGACAGCCAACACATCTCTTGTTGCATATCCTTCCTTCTGAATAATGACTGTGTGGTGGAGATTTATATGGAACAAAGAAGAAAAAAATACATTGGAAAAAGACTCAGTACCTCTCAGGCCCACATTAGCATTCACTTCCCATGTACTCTCAATAGTGCTTTTATTTAATAGTGTGCTTCGTTTTAACTCCTATCTTTCCTGCACTCTCTCTTCATGTTTCATGCCCTATATAATAAAACTTCTTATTCCAAGAAAGGAAGTGATTTTGGTGGATAAACATTGCCAGAGCCCATCATCTCTCCACAAATCATTCAGTTTTTATGACATAATTGTCTCATCTAATAAACAGTATCCTAAAAAAAATATTGAAAATGAGGCACCCAAATAGTTCTTCCTGTGAAGCTATAAAGTTTGATAAATCATACTGAAAAAAATTCCCTATAGTATTTACATCTGAAACTCAATACTAAGCAGGCATTCTTCAAATACAGATATGGGTTACAAAAGGTGTTTTTCTAAAATGGTCTGTTTTTACTCCAGATAGTCATCATTCCCGCTAGGAGAGAAACACCAGAGAAGAAAAGTCTACTGAAACTTCAGCTGAACTTTGACTTCAACATATTAATTAAAAAGCATAAGACATTAAATATGAAGCTACTATAGCAAAGTATGTTTTTCAATTAAAGAGACTTCCTTTCTTGGTTTGCTAATGCCTCAGATACTCATTATAAAGAGGTCACGCAGTATATTATGCCAAAACTCTACACTTCCTCATTTTATGCTTCAATTCAGCAAATTATTTTACCACCTCTTTGAGCATCTAACAGAATTCATACCTCAATTCCACCAAATGCTCACTTCTGTCCATTTAAATGTCTGTAACATTAGCTTATTTATTAAATTAGAATACGAGTTCCATCAAAATGTAGACTTTTCAATTAAACACGCATGATACTGCTGCTGGATCTCTCACTGTTCGCCACACCTTTCTCTCCCACCTGCATCTCATCATTTTATCATCTAATGTTAAAGTTGTAAATCCTTGCAGACAAGTACATGGTTTCTTTATTTCACTTAATAGTACACATACTGCTTGTCTCTCATTTTGTTTCATCCTTCTAAAATTTTCAACAGTTTTTCATTTGAATAAAACTGAATATGCAAGGAAGAGGAAGCAGGCTTGGCTTTATAGCATCCAAGCGGGGTCCTAAGCGCTCTAAAAAAATCTAGCACAAATCTTCTTAAAGGGTTTGATCCACATCCCAAGTCAGCGCAGAAGCACTTACTGCAGTGAAAGCTGGATCATGTCAGTAGGGCACAGTATCGTGACCATCTGAAATCCCAGACTACAACCCTCACAAGTCACCTCTTTTGCTCTCATTTATTCCCATAAGCAGGCTGCGGACTGGTCCTTAGCCACCTGTAACTGTCTGTTCCCATGGTTTACCTTTGTCCCTTATGTAGCTAAGTGTTTTCCAGACCAATACGCATAAATTGTCAGACGACGTTGAAACAGGGTCAACTCCCTTACCCTCCCTAGCTCTGTGCAGTACAGAGCCAGTTTTGCCAAAAGACAGTGAGACATCTCAGTGGCAAACTTTGTTGCCTTCTTATTCCAAATAATTTATAATCATGTTGAACAGCACTTATGGCTGTTGGACTTCATTAGTAATCTTTCCCTGTTATGAGGACTGTCTTTATCACTATCTTTTGGTTTCTATCATTTAACTGCTCATTAAGCTATCCTCCATCTCAAAACAGCTTAGTTTCAGCAGTGAAACATTTTTATGGAAAACTATTCTGAAATCCAAATACTTCATATCAATGGAATCACCACCAGTGTGATTTCAGTTTTATAAAAACATACACACACAAAACCACACATACTTTAGCAAATAGGGACAGGATCTCTCAATTCATAAGGTTACAAAGATGCTGTTACAAGTGGTCAAGAAATCTTTGCTATTTCTTTCAATGTCAAGAAATCCTTGCTACTGATGTACCACAATTCCATTAACGGGAGTATTGTAAAGCCACGGTCCAGATGAAATAGCGATGATAATCAAGAAGTTCAGACACCGACAGTTAAACAGAAAAACATGGCAAATATCTTTACAAACATGCCTTAATTTAATTATTTTAGACAACACATTTCACATCTATCTGCATAAGAGTTAGAAACCCCACCTGTGGCCCTCTATTCAAATAATTCCTTTGAGTAGGAAAGCAACCATAAAAACTCTTCACTTCTCAGTTTAAAATATTCTAAGAAATAGAAATATACCAGCAACGTTTATAAAAAACAGTCGTCAAACAAAGCTTTGAGAAAACAAGAAGTGTTGTATCACTGTGAAGAAGATAAAGCAATTATGATTCACTATTTTACTTAGCATTCTGCAGGGACATTGTGGAAAACGTCTCCATAATAAACTAAGAACATGTTCCATGGATTGCTCTGAAATAGTCCCAAGAGCTGTCTGACTTCTCGGCAAGAGCACACAGCCTGAGCCCAAAAGCTTGCATTTAGCTCTTTCTCAGAGGCAACGCTGGCCAAAAGGACATCAGGTTACATACCCTGTGGTTGTATTTTAAATACACCTACCTTTCTCATGGACAGTTCTCCAAAGCTGCCAAGAACTAAGATAATCTCAACTAAATATTAAAGCCTATAATATAAATATACAGCATCGGACTTATTTCTTAAAGCATTCTCAGTTATAAGTTTTACCATTTTGACTTTCACACCAGTTAAAGCAGACATCCTGAATATAACTGAGAGTAAAATAAAGTATCTTATTAGTAATCCCACACAGAACTTTATTTCAGTGGTTTCAAGACTTTCTTTCCATGGGTTACAAATGGCAATCGTGTATATACAACTGAAGATGAGTGAAAAAGATATTAGACCCTCAATTATAGAATTATTTTCATTTTTTGGACATGTTTCTAAGTAGGACATCTTTTTAATATTTAGTCAATGACAGACATGTTCCGTCCCAGACTTACTTTCTCTACACTTTATCCACAATATTCATCACTCAACAAGAATATTTTTTTTACAAAAATGGGAGAATATAGAACATACATTTTAATTTCATTTTATAATGACATCTTCTCCCTTAGTTATGATTTTTTTCAAGTCATTAAGAGTGTGATTTACCTGCAACTCCACATAAAACGGATAATGTGCTGAAGTAAGAGCATGCACCAGTGATAAAACTGTAGCTCATACGATTTTGCTTTTGGAAGCAGCAACAATTTTCACAATCAAGTCAACCACATTTTGCTGCTGTCTAGGAAGTCCTGAAAAACAGCAAAGATGATTTATGAGGGAAGTTTTTTCCTAAGAACAGCAGACAGGGAAGGAGACCCATTCTTCCATTTTTAGCAGGAAGTGAGCTATCTTCTTTACAGTAGCTGTAGATCAGGAATTCAGATTTGGCCACACACCAGACCCAACACATCACTTTATGGTAGTTACCACCAGTATTAAAAAAACCTCAAACAACCCACAAACCATCTCAGAATTGTATTTCTGATTCCTATATTGCGGTTATGAACAGCAATACTTTTTTGGCTTACTTTCCATTTGCACTAGGTGACTAATGAAGTGCTTAAACTTACCTCAATAATAATTTACACCTGTGTACGGGGGGAGGGGGCATTCCCCTACTCTCAACTCTTCTAAGAGATTTTTCTTCCCCAATTTTGGTACTCCTCCTACATGGATTTTCATTCCTCTCACCACCCCATTACCCTCCACAGAACTCAACTCCATTTCCAAACCAACAAACCCCAGACAACCACCTCAAAGCCTCGCGAAAATTCAACCCCCACCTCCCTCACCCTCACCTCGGCCACCCCGGCGAGCGGCGCGAGCAAAACCTAAGCAGGCAAGCGAGAAAAAAACGAGAGGGGAAAGCATCTACCCCGGCTGTATTAAAAACGACACAAAAACACATGTGGAAAAGGGGTAAAACCGAAAGAAGTACCACCTGCCGCGCCGACAGGTGGGCGGGAAACCCCCTCCTGCCCTCAGCATGCCCGGGAAGGGCGGGTGGGGGATGAGGGCGGTGAGGAGCCTCACTCCCCGCCCTCATCCCCCACCCCCCCGCACAGGCGGGAAGGGGCGCGCGCA
>VYXH01004801.1:549793-564317 GCA_013397275.1 Burhinus bistriatus
CACCTGTTTTGTGAGAGAAGTTTTGCTTTTAACGTGTTAAAACGAGAAACTTCGTGTTTTCCAGTAGCTCGAGGCAAGCCCAAGTCATGAATGAACAACTGAAGTTGAGCCGGCTGCTCGGTGCTGAGGCAGCAGCTAATCAGCCCTGACAGTCCTGGGTGTGCTTCTTTTTCCAAACAGTCTGTTAGATAAAAAGCAAACGCCACACGGTGCGAGGACGAGCAGTCTGTTCAAACGGTTTCACTGTGACCCTTCTCTGCCTCAGCTGAGCCGCGGAGCCCCCCCACCGCACTGCAGAGGAGGCACACGGCTGTGCTGGAGTTTTATCTGCTCCAAACTAAGTTGTGAGTTTGGGTCAGGTTGAGGGTTTTTGTCGTTAGAACACAACATGAGCCAGAATGTTTGCTACTCATTTAAACAGTTGGAACAGAAGATGAGCAGACTGTGTGACCTTATACGTAATGTTTACTTGCAGGGATTTTCTTAATATTCCTAGTCTTCCAAGTAGAGGAATTAGTATAACAAAGTACATCTATAACAAGTTGTTGGTTGTTACATTCATTTTCGTGGCAGGGAGGGAGGTATTGAAATTTTTGTAGTGCAGAGATCCAGTGAGATTGTGTTGCTTTGGGTCTACCCTTGAATTGCATAAAAGAATGCACGTTTCTCTCTGTAAATAGGTGCAGTGTGATCTAGCTATCTGCAACAAAAACACTGGGTGGGGAAGTTCTCTCATCCTAAGAGAAATAATGTTGGATTTGATACTGTGTCTGTCATGTAAGTCTAAATCAGGTTTGCATTGAGCTAGTGCCAGTGGATAGTTGCTCTGCTGCACCGCAGTGTACTTGCTTGTGTTGACGGAATTTCTTTCTGTCCTGACCCCAAATAGCATGTGGCCTGACTAAAGGAGGGATGTAACACAAGCAAAATGACCAGAATACCACATAACCGTCTTATTAGTTGTCTGGTTTTAAGCACTAAACTGGAAAAAAATGTTACACGCTTGCTTTGTCTGCTGTGATGCTTTTTGTGTATTAGTGATGCTCCTTAAAGTTCCTTCTTGGCTCCAGCATCTTTTGGGGATGGGCAGGAGCATCTCCAAGAACCCTGTCAACCAGTGATGTCTATATCAAAAGAAAGCAGTACTTGTAAGTGATGCGGAAATCATGAGCTAGTGTACATGCCCTTGTAACTACCTGAACTGAATTCCCATCCACCTTATTTTCCCTTTGTTCCACTCCTCCCAGGTTTCTTCCTGTAACAAGTATACCTGCCTGAATGGTAGAAGGCAGCTTTTATCAGTTCGTGACTTATTTTTAAATCTCCTTATGTTAATAAAAGCAGTTAGTGGATGTTACCAGTAAAATGCGAATAAACTCTGGACACTGTAGTATGTAATGCTAACCTCCTTATTAAATGGGAAATATTTTGCTTCCTAAAGAATTTCTAGTTAGTATGTATCACCTCTGAAATTGTGTCACTTTTTGATCACACAGATGCTGCTGCTTTTGAAATCAGTTGGCTTCAGAAGCAGCCTGCTCTAGTTACTGAAGTGAGATACGTCATCAAGTCAAACTTGTGTTTGTTTTCTGAACCTGTCTGGAACATTGCTGATAAGAACTTCTGTCCTGACAAGTCAGACACTCTATTAAAAAAAAAAAAAAAAAAAAACCAAACAAAAAACCCAGTTATTTTTAAAAAGCCATTGTTTTCCTTGGATTTTTGTTTCAGGTGCATTCTGTTCCTCATCTGACAGTGGCCTTCTTGGATACTTTTGGTGTATAGAGAAGGGATAATTCTCTAATTCCAGGGTCATCTTCTCGTCCAGCTTTTCATGTACAGTAAAACTCCCAAGTTAGTAGATTCAAACTATGTATTAGTTTCTTGCATGAGAGTTTTTATTCTGATGACCTTGTCAGTGAGCTGCTGACCCTAACAGAGTTCTACTGCAGTATCCAACAGTACTAAATATAAATTCCAAGAATCTTCTGAGGGTTTTTAGCAGGATCTTGCTTTTTCCACTGACTTTTTTGCTAGCCCTTTTACCCCTGTGCATGGTAAGAGTGATCATGGAAAGTGTATTTGTTTTATTTTACTCACAGAGAGAGAGAATGTGTGTGAAAGAAGTTAGCAAAATTTATGCTCATCTTGTTCAATGCTCTTTCACTCTAGAAGATTCTTACTTTGAAAAAAATGAACTGTCAGTCATATTTATTGTTTTCAGAAAGCATTTGAATTTTAGCAGAGAAATTACTAGGACCTAGTAAGTGCCTTTTCTTTGCTTCTGAAATTCCATTTTAATGCATTATAAACCCATTGTTCACTGTTTCTTGCGTAGTCAGTGTGACTCTGGTTGGTGTATCCAAATATCTCAACATGAATGTTTTTAGTGAAGACTGAGTCATATGCCTACCAAAGCAATGGCAATAACTTTCAAAAACAGCAGTAAACAAACTAACTTGATCATAAGTTTTTATTTATCAGATGTAATTTTTCCATATAATTAAGTCCATGTGGATAGATAGTAATGAGGTCATGAAATAGCCATTAAGCGTATTTTTGCCCTTGGTATGCAGCTTGTGATTCCTGCTTAAGTTGGTAAACCTCCTAGCTTTGGATACAAGTTAATTTTTGTTATTCTGTTTTATGTTCTGTAGAAGTGCCCCAGGGAGCCACAATCCAGGTGCTAATGAAAAGCACATTGTCATAAATTGGGGAAGGCAGGGAAGAGCCAGGTGCTGTCCGTTGTGATAAGATGACATTTGATTATTGTCTGATACTACTCCACCTTCCGCATATTTAAAATAGCAGATTCCATGTATTTAAAATAGCAAATGACCTCAGCGTTCAACTAGTTATCAAAAGCTTAGTTTTCCAAAACATCATCCATGGGTAAGGATGCTCTTCAGTAGTTCTATTGGCATCATAGGAGAAAGTTGTAGACAGGAAGAGGAACGTTAAGTGTTCAAGGAGATTTCAGGTCAGGGGTCTTGATGTCTTCTTTATTCTTTAATGCTCTACAAAGCTTAGATGATACCTCATAAAGAATAGTATGTAGGATTTGAGTTTGTCTGCTCAAGGTAGGTTAAACGTAGCCTGGATTAGGTGTGGGAAAGGAGCCATGCTGAAAGGAGGTTGGAGAGCCTATTGTACAAGAGTTGACGAAACGGATTTAGCTTGTGTAGTCTAGTAAGACTGATTGCTATCTATAAATACAGTAGTGGGGTAAATGAGAATGAAGTGCTATTTAAGTCAAAAGAAACAAAAAAAAGTAAAGCACCTGTAAATATGTCTGTTCTAGAGATGAGAAAGTGTTCTCCAACATCTACCTGAGAGGAAGTTGTAGAGAGGGGGTCGGTCTCTTCTCCCAGGTAACAAGCCATAGGACGAGAGGAAATGGTCTGAAGTTGTGCCAGGGGAGGTTTAGATTGGATATTAGGAAAAATGTCTTCACCAAAAGGGTTGTCAAGCATTGGAACAGGCTGCCCAGGGAAGTGGTGGAGTCGCCATCCCTGGAGGTATTTAAAAGTCGGGTAGACGTGGTGCTGAGGGACATGGGTTAGTGGTGGGTTTGGCAGTGTTAAGTTGATGGTTGGACTCAATGATCTTGAAGGTCTCTTCCAACCTTGGTGATTCTATGATCTTCCTGTTTCAGTTCTGGGAACAGGAAACCTCACTTCCTTATGCCTTGTAAACTAACGGAAAGAATTTTACGTGATACCTGTTGCAGGTGGGGTTTGCAACTGATGATTCAGGGTGTTCATTTCAGTCTGTAATTTGAGGGATTTATGAATGTATCTTACTACAGCTCCCTGTGAGAAGATGCATTCTCCCCCCTTTACGAATGGGGGAAAATGAGATGGTGGGACTTGTCTGATGCAATACATTAAAACAGGGAAAGAAAGACATAAGAACTAGAAAGTGAGGTCATCCTAGTTTTATTCCAGTGTTGTTGCCTATAGTAAAGTGTGCCTTGCTTTTAGAGATACTTGTCATCCAGCAAGAAAATTGCAACCAAAGTATATGGGTGACTTGCCTGAATTTCTAAATGTTAGACTTTGGGCAGCTTTCAGTAAGGAGCCTGAGAACTAGCCCAGAAATAAATTGCCACCAACTGATGTTTTAAATGATTTAAAGGACAGGTACAGCAATTTATTTTACATAGTAATTTTTAAATATACTGAATTTTAGAAGACTTCATGGGCCAAATTATGCTAGATCATTAGTCTGTTGTGGAAGGTCTAATGAAGTTACTTATCTCTGAATCAAGACTTTAGGTCTTAACTTTTTTACATTAAACATTCTAATAACACCAGTAATTTTACGAAGTTGCTTGCAAAGCTATAGAACTATATAACATTCTGCTTTAACATTTCTGTAGAAATAGATGGGTTTTTTTATTTGGTTCTTGAATTCCCCCCCAGCCCCGTCTAATAGGAGTTTAACATTTCTGAATTATGTGGCAAACAATCATGAGGATAGTCTGTAAAACTTCTAGAGACGCTGTAGTAAAACTCTGCTAAAGGCCATCAGTGATGCTGACTAAACATAGTGTTATAACCTAGCATAGTCCTGTTTTCAGTATAGTCAAAACCTTTTACATTCTTTTAGCCATTCGCAGGTGTCAGCGTAGAAGAGATGCATTTCTGTAACTGAGGTTTCCTGGATGTGCAATAACTGAATGGAATGTTCTGGCAACTGCTGTTTTGGGTTTTAAATATGTTTCATGATGTTATCAGGCTTCAAATTTAATGTAATAAAATATGTTGTGGTCTTGTATTCTTAATAGATCTAAATCAGAAAGCACTAATTTGTTATTCTTTATGGAAATTTGTGATGCAGTAGGAATTTTAATGAGTATATGTGACCAATGAGATAAAAGACACTACGTATGGCTTAGGAAGTTTTTGAACTACAAATTGTTGAGGGTCAGAAGAGTATACTGGGGAAATGCTAGTACACCTTTGCAATTTTTTTTTTTTTTTTCCTTTTGCTGTTTCCTAGGTATCTGCTACTGGCCACTGTAAGAGTCAGTGTTCTGGGCTAGGTGGACCTTTGGCATGATTTAGTGGAATTAGTCTGTTATTTGGGTAGAGTAAATAATTCTGCAGCGTTACCTCAACTTTCCCATAATTCACTTATTATATTGTCTGATTTCTACAACTTTGTGATCAGTTCAGGTAGTTTCATTGCTGATATACAGAAAAGTTCATATTCCTCAAAACAAGCTTGTGTATGTGCTTCATATCATTAGTCTTTTCTGGATTTTTTAAAGACTGAAAAGACTACCTCATTGCTCTTCAAGCTTTCCTTAAAAAGAAACACACAATATATAGCAAAACTTGGAAGATTTCAGTGTAAAAAGAAAAGCTACAAAATGTGGAGGCTCACTTGCCAGATTACAGTCACAGAGAATGGAAATGTGCTTATATTAGTAACCTTTGTGCTTGCCTAGAATCTTACTGTTTTTAAAGTTTGTTTTTGTAGCACTAATTTAACATCATAGCTTTCCAGTTCACTTGACTATGCAGTAGCCCATGCTGCGCTGATGTTCAGTTCACTTCTAGAAACTTCAGTGAAAATATGTTGAATGAAACACAAATAGGTGGCAGTTGGTTGTAGTGCTTAGGATAGCTTAAGAGACAAAGGTTGAGAAACACTTTAGTTAAAATCTACTCTTTGGGATTTTTTTTTTTTAATGTTTTACACAGCTAGTGCTCCAATACACTGCTCTTCACAAGAATGAAGGCTCTGACTTAAATTAGCCTTTGAAGAACTTGATTGGACTTCACCAGTATCATTGACAAACATTTAAATTAGCTTACTGGATTTCTATAGACAGCACAAGTTCTTTTATTGTGTTTATCTCTTTTTTTTTTTTTTTAGGTTTATTTTACATTTTTTGTGCTTCTAAACAAGTTATATTGCAGAGTTTGGATATCTGAATTACTACGCTGTGCACATGAAGATGTCTGTATTAGATAATAATAGGGGACTGATGACATTTCAGCAATACTAGTATTTGTCCAAGTGACCAGTAAAGAGTACTTCAGGTGTCAGTTTGACTGAAAGCAAATACTCTCTCTCCAGAAGGTTTGTTTTTACAATAAATATTAGAATACCAAATGTATTTGAGCTCCTCTTTTTGGCTGTGATCCTTTTGGGTTTTTTTCTTTTTTTTTTTGAACAAAAATACTCAGGAGATAGTTTAGCAGAGCTGCCAGTGAACTTGATGTACAGTATATTTAACTTTACAAACTTTTGTTAAATTACAAACATTTGTTAAATTACTGAATTGCAAAGGTTAAAGATTTCAGTTAAGGTAGAGGGAATGGAAGATCAGAGTTCTTGTTCTGCAGAAGCTAGCAGGTTTATCATCAGAGCTTAGTTAACTTCTTGCCTACTTACATGCTTTAGATAAAATCAAAAAGTCAAGTCAGCCTGCACTGTCAGTATGCTGCTGATCTACAACACTAGCTTTTTGGAAGTTTCAGTTGGTTTGGTAGTTTTGGAGCTAGTGGTAACACAGATTTACAAGGAAAGTCTAGCTCCCTGGAGGTTTCACTGGTTAGAATGAAGACTTGCCTCTTGCTCAAAAACGAGAACACTTCAATGAAGAATAGTCACAGCAATACCTAAGACTTAATTTTCTTGAAGTTCATAGTTGTTTTAAAACTGTTCTTTGTGTCGGCTCTTACGTGTTTTGCATGATAGTTTAACTTGGCCCAAAGCAATTTTTTATAACTATATGGTTATAAATTTCTAAGGTGATGATGATGAAGAGGTTCCTTGTAACTAGCTTCATCTGTTGCATGTGAATAAATTGCATGAGTAAGAAAAATAGCAGTAAAAGGGTTATTGAGCTTAGTAAAACTGGAATTTAATAGCTGGAGGATTTCTTTTCTTAAAGAAAGCAAAGATTGAAACTTCCTGCCATCCAATTGTAAAATAATTTTTGTGCTTTTAGTGACTTGAAGGTATTGAAGCAAGGCAACAAGCTATATTTCTCTGTCTTGTACCTGACCTTCTGAATGAGACACAAGACCTTATATAAACTTAGATTGAAAACTCATGAAATAATGTAAATGTAAGGGCAAAAGAAAGTAATAGTTTTCTTTTTTTTTAAAAGTACAAAATCTATTACATTTTTTTTATTAAGGGAACCAAAATAAGTTAGGTGGAATATATTTTGTTTGTCTCTTTTGTTTTCAAGGTTTGGCTTGAGCAACAAGTTTGATACAGAATTTCCTTCTGTTCTGACAGGGAAGGTAAGTGTGAGATTAAACTGTTCTTTTAAATGGAAAGATGCAGTGCATCCAGTGGGTTCCGTGTTACAAGTACATGCTCACGAATCCACAGTGCAGTGCAGACTGTTGAATTAAATCTGCCCTGTGTGAACTACCTGGTTGATGACCAGTCCCTACAGTGTACTTGAAACAGGAAAAAATTATTTGTGGTGGTTGCTATCATTATTGACATTCTAAACACAGAAAAGCTCAACATGACATCATACCGGTTTCATGCAGGCAATCGACACGAAAGTAAGACTCACTTAACCTTGCTTTATAGATATCTGGAGTTTGTGCTACCCCTGTGTGAATTAAATTATTTCAAATAATAGACCTTTGTTTTTAATATGTCTTTCAAGCCTTGAGTTTATATTTAGACAGATCTCTGGAAGAGAATCTGTTTTTTCTGAAGCTTTAAGCAACAAGACATTATAGTGCTAAATCTATAAATTAGGTTGGTTTTTGGTATATTTTCAGAAATATAATAATTGTTTAGTTCAGAAAATTAGTCGTGGCAAGTCTCTTGCTTTCTCTGGAGTCCTGTCATCTTACTAAATGCAAGTTTCATAAATATTCCTTTGCGGGTATTAAATAATGAAATCTTGTAACAAAATTCTTAGTTATGGTTTTAAATTATTTTCATAATTTTTTTTTTAGACTCTTAAATTTTGCATTCTTTTTGATTTTTTTTTTTTCTTTCTGCTGTTTCACTTTCTGGTGCTTTTCTTCTGCTTCATTTTAGATTCCCCTTCTGTACCTTTTCCAGAATTTGTGAGGAAAGTTTATTTGGCTCTTGCTACTTTTTCTAATGTCATACCATACAGCTACACTACCTCTGCAGCCTCTTGCAGTAGCTGTTGAGTCATATTAACAATATACTAAAATGCAGCTGGATGGTGTCTCCTAGTTCTGCCAAATCCATCTAGGGTTCTCCTTCATTTTCACATCAGGGTATAATGAATAAAATACTTGTGTTGAATTTGTCCAGCTTTTTTGACAGTAGTACAATTGAAAAGCAGGTTGCTATTTGGGAATTTTTGGTTGTTAAAAGACAGCCTGGGAACTCTGGCCTTGCTTCAGAATCTCACTGAGCTCAAAAGGTCAAGTCTTACTGATTCCGTAGAGGACTGGTGATAACACCATTTGCATTGCACTACCTTGCATATCTAAGGCTTATTGTTTTCTGCAAAACAATTTCTGATCACTGAAAAGCCACAGAATACTTTTTGGAAATAACAATTCTTATGTTCTTCTAGTCAAGTTGTAGTTTGCTATAAATAAGCTTATAGAAAACACCTAGCAGGAAATGTTAAATATTAATTTGATTATATAATTTCATCTCTTTCTGTCTCTCTAAATTATGTTTGTGTGTATTAGAAAAACAAAACAAACCCAACTTCCCAAACCTACACTTCTTAATATGAGCATCAACGCCTGTCACATTTGCCACTTTATTGTCATCCTCTTGTTAAACAGACAGTGAACAAAAGTTTAAATTAAAGTTCAGTTGACTGCTTGGACTTAATTTAGCAAATACAGGAAAGAGGAAGTTCTCCTACTTGGCATTTACCCTTTTTGTTCTATAGAACTAATGAGTGACAACACAAATCACATGAGCGGGGATTTGCTGTATATAGGTATGCTGCTTCTGTTGAGAATCTTGATATCCTGTTACCTGTTTCTCATATATGGATTTGAGGGGCTTTCTGAGTAAGAAAACCTTGAAAATAAATTAGTTGCCTTTTGTGAGGCGAAAACACCAACCAAATGAGATAGTAAACACATTTTTCTTACTGCCTGCCACATGCTGCCATGAAAGACATTAAAAACCACAGTTGTGGGTTTTTTGATTTTTAATACTTTCATGAATTGCAAGAAATAAATAATCTGCTGCTTCTTGTTGTTGTGGCAGTCAGTCACCTTTATCCTTATTGAAAATAAAAACTCAGTCAGTTTTTTCCAGCAAGAAGGTTTTCTTCAAAAACCCCAATAAATAGTTCACAATAATAAGCACTGTAGTCAATTGATACACCACTTCAAGATCTTCCACTGTTTTTAAAATACAAATTTTTACTTTTTATGAAATGACAATTTATGAATAGCATAGTGACTGTTTATATTAAGTTTGTTATGAACTTGCATTGTCATACTTTATTCAGAATGTGTGTGTTACATTAAGTTTAATGGCTTTGTTGTCCACTGTGAATTGATATTAATAATATATCCCATCTGCTAATGGAGTGTAAAAGATGAAACCATTAGGTGAGTTTGATAGATTTCTCTGTGGTATTGTTTTTCTTTTTAATAAATACAGAGGAAGATCTAGGTTTTTAAACACAGAATGAAAATGTAGCCAATGCACAATAAAAATCCTAAATAGATAAAACTATCTAGCTACACCTTTCTCCCAGAAGCACTAACTTTTTGGATTTATGCCACTGTGTGGTCTTAGGAATTTACTGAAGCTTCCTGACCCTTACTTTGCCTATCTATATAATGATGATTCTGCTAAAGTTCTTTTTTTAAAATCTGGAATATCCTTCCTTCTTCACCCATCTCCCAGTTTTTACAGAGTCTGGATAGTTATTGTAAATTAGCCTAGAGCTAAGGTGCATGTAATTACATCTTAAATATTTAATGGAGACATGTTTGTTGCTTTTTGGGGAGAGGTGAATGTGTATATTTGAGGATAAAACATAGTAAAACGATAAAGGAAAGGAACATTAGGTCAGATGTTGGGCCTAGCTAATTCAGCTAGCTTGACTTAATATTTATCTTTCAGGATGAGACACAAGATTTAGCTGGTTTGTAAATACTGAGCTAGGCTTTCGAACAGTGCATTCTTTTCAATGGAATATTGTAAGAAAATACAATACATTACACCTCATACAGATGCGATATGTAACTTTTAATAATGTGATTGGGCTTTGGCCTAAATTTAAATTCTGTGTGCTACAGTTTTATAGGATTATTAGTTCTTTTAAAACAAGCATGTAAAAGCTTTTAACAAAATACTCTTCATGATATATGGCACAATAGCACACGCTGCTCCAGGTGACAAGAAAATGACGGAGCCAGTGAACCTTAAGGAAGAAAGTGGAGTTTCCTGCCCTGATCTTAAAACAATAAGGGTCCTATACAGAGATTACTGTGCAATGCAGGGAAACGTAAGCCATAAAATGTGCTCTTGGTATTGTGATCCCATTGCAACATGTGATTGATAGGGTTTGTGATCGTGATGATTGAAGGAGAAAGATCTGGCCTGCTGGGCTTTACTTGTTCTTCCTGTGTTTGTAGATTCTCTTGCATCCTGTTGTAAAATATTATGACACCCCCTCCTTTCCTTTTATGTTTTTTTTTTCTCCCTCACTTAAAGATCTAAAAGGAACTAATGTCTCTTTACAAGGTGTGCTGCACAGCCAGGAGCTATGTACGTATCTCATTCTTTTCAAGACCCAGACAGGAACTCTCCGCGAGAGTTTCCAAAATCACTCGAAACTAGACTTTCTTAGGGAGCTTTCGTTGTGCAGGAGGCACTGTTAATTCTCTGTTTGAAATACATTAGTCATTTCATATTAACTTGTCAATATCTGTACCTGCAGGAAAGTTGAGATTTAAAATTATGCCAGAAAATGCATTTCATTCTTTGTTGCTGTGTGACAATGCTGAACTGTTAACTGAGCTGTAAACTGAGAGCAACAAAACTGTGTTTTGCTTCTATTTGTCACAGAATGAGGCTTATCTTGGTCACCGATTCCTTTAGTTTCAAATGAAGATGTCATTGACTGACAGAAATATTTATTGTGATTATATTTCCTAAAGGGAGAAATATATCCAATAGCTTGGGTTAGGCAAAACCATCTGAAGTAATTTCATCTTATGTTGCAGCTAAGAGATTCACCTTTACATGAAAGTATTTGGTGCATTAGCAGGCAGTAGTGGTGGCTTCATAATACGATATTAAGGTAAACATCATACCAAAATTTCTGAAACAGAAATGTTCTCTGTTTCTTGGCAGCATCCGAAGTTGGTGTCTAGCTTAGCCATTTTCAGCGCTATGCTCTACAGGAAGGAAAGAACTTCAACAGTGTTCTTATAAAGTAGCATCAAACTGTTAACCTGATGTGAACAGTGACTCCCTTAAAAGTAGCACGGAAATAGGGAATCTCACCATCCCGGTGCTTTCTTACTAGGTTCCAAATTTTTATGCCAGCTGCGGTCTAGGAATCTGGTTGACTTCTTTTCATGGTGGATGTTAGCACTGATGATAAGGTTTCTTCATGTTAAACTAAATTCTAGATGGTGCGATTCCATTGTCTTTGGTAGGTTTGTACAGCTGTATTTTCGGGTTGGGGTGTGATGTTCTCAAGGTCTAGTAAACTTTGTGTCTAATAGCAAAAGAAACATTCTCTTTTCTCAGTGGGATTCGTTGCAAAAGTAGTAATGGGGTGAAGAAAAAAAACCTACTTACTTGTGTCTTTCAAGTAAACAGCTAGAATGATACATGCACAAATATTCAAAAGACTTCTCAAAGAAAGTGCCATTTGTATATACCTAAATGTTAGGAACATGTAAACTTCCTTAAGAGTTGAGAATGCTAATTTGTGAATGTACATAATCCCAGTTTACGTTGAAGTGTGTCTGACTGCAGAAGCTGTACAATGTTACTCATGGTACATACAACCAGCCCAGGTGTACTTCACTACAAAACGAAAGGGTCTTGCTCATGCACATCTCATAGTTGTTATGTCCTAAATATAAGAGCTGGCATTGGCAGAGATCTCTCTAAAACCTTCTGTTTCAGATACATGCTAGTTTTCCACGTTACAATTTGACTTTTTTTCCCCCCCCCGTTCATTGAAAATTCCCAATACGTGGGATCTGTTTCTTTTTGTCATTTTCTTTCTTTTTTTTTTTTTTTTTTAAACTAAGGTGTCTATTGTAAAATATATTTAAATGTTGATGTTCTGGTCAGTCAAAAGAAAATTTTTTTACTTGCTCCATTTGTATATGTAAAAAGAATTATAAGACAGTCTATTTAATATAAGGGGGGGAGCCTGTATAATTGCAAAAGAAATACTTTCTGTGCACTTATTAATCGAGCTATAAAATAATCACAATGTTAAATTATTCTCTTATATTACGTACTGTAGGCCTGGCTTGTGTACAAGCCCAGATGACCTCTGACTCTATACTGCATGGGGATCTGCATGGCCAGGAAACAGATGTTGTATTTATTTACTCCCTTTATTGCAATGTTTTAATGAATTTAGCTCTTGTGAATAGGCGGAGGTAGCAGAATCTGGTCCTCTCCATTTCCTGTCCCGTAGTTTTGCTCCTTTGGTGAAAGGAGTCTTTGTCATTAAATTAATGCTTTTGTTGTTGTTGTTGNATTATTCTGCTTTGTGCGTTCGAACGCTGGATTGTGTTACAGTTAAGAGTGCCATCTTGGACTCAATACCACAAATCCTTATTTGACTTGTCAGATAGAAGTTATTTAGAGTCTGTAGAGAGATGAGGGATTTGAGGTGTGTAAATAGGTAAGTGCTGTCACACTTTTGTAAGAAACATGCCGCTATTGGAGAAAGGAGCTTATTTCTGATAGAAAATGTTGTTTTGCACTGTGACTCTGCAGTGGCAATATTTAGAAAATATTATTTTAAGTAAGTTCTGCTGAGTATTCCTTAATTTAAATAAGTTCTTTTTGAACAGCTAGGCTTTATTCATAATCCTGTACAAGATGCATTTCTTTGCCTTGAATATAATTCAGTATATGTCTCTCCAGGCTTCCCTGTTTTAGGAAGCAGCCACAAGTGCAAGTTGTGGCCTCGTGTCGATATGGACCACTACAGGAATTTATTTGTGGGCAGAGGTCCACCTTCACCCAGGCACAGTGTAGACTTGCATTGGTATGAAATTAATTTGGACGATATTATCCTTTTTTCTATTTGACACACAAGTGTTTTTACTACGAAGCTGCCCCGCATTCTCTTGGAAACCAGTTATCTGTCATTCTTCCTTTTTTTTTTAAGTCAGCATAGCCCATGCAGAGGTTACACAGCTGTATCCCACTTGCAGTTTTGTTTGGGGCCACTATGTTATCAGGACAATTGATTTATTAATGGTGCAATAAATAAGGATGAGGCTGTTCATCTAAGCGATGTTTAGCTTTTTAATGCAAGTTTTGCAAAGAATGCACCATAAATGAATTTGTTACAGGAAAGTGACTTTTCACGCTCACTGGGTGACCAGTGTTTTAGAAGATGGGGTCATATTGTATAATGGTATTATGTTTGATTTACATTTTAACCTGTAGAGGCAGTTACTGAGAAAATACACCTGTAATGGCTTTCCACTGAAGTTCAGGACTTCTGTTGCAGGTTGCCCCAGAGGAATTCAAGACCAGCATCAGTCGTGTGAATGCCTGTTTAAGAAAGAATCTCCCCGTCAATGTAAAATGGCTGCTTTGTGGCTGTCTGTGCTGCTGCTGCACACTGGGCTGCAGCCTGTGGCCTGTAGTCTGTCTTAACAAAAGAGTAAGTACGATTCATTCTTCTTATTCTATTTTGCAATTACTGGTAACATTATTTAATGTTTAATAGTATCATCCCTATTTCAAAACCCTTTTTTTGTCTCACTTGCATTCAAAAGGTTATTCTGTTTTCCATTCCTTAGAAAATAGAGAAAATATGTTTGTTAATGAAGTAAATGACACCAAATGAAGTAAATGATACCAATTGAATTAATAGTTTTAGGAATAGCTAATCCCATCTCAGTTCGAAGAACAGGATGGAGTATATGATAACCTAAATTTCCAGGATTTCTAAAGGTCTAAGAATTGAGTTAAATGAGTGCAGAACTGGACATTGACCTTCAAAGACTGCCTGAATTGGAGTGAAAATTACTTTTCCTCTTCACACATACCTTCCCACACCCCAGAATATTTTTTTAAATTAAAAATCCTTTTTTCTGTGTAATAGTTATCATAACATTTCTGAGCTGTGCCTTACTTGACATATTTTACTGTGCTGTTTCCATTAAGAACAAACACAAATTTATTTTCTATTGGAGAAGTTTAAAGACTTCCATTTATTTATTTATTTATTTNCCCTTGTTTGCAAAACCAAATGAAGAGTTGGGCTTGCTTGGTTGGAAGGATTGCACAGCTTTGTACACAGACTGATTCTAGGGGGGTTTTTTTCTTCAACATGGCAAGTAGTTAGGAAAGATTGGAG
>VYXH01004801.1:564456-577950 GCA_013397275.1 Burhinus bistriatus
CACAAGTGTTTTTACTACGAAGCTGCCCCGCATTCTCTTGGAAACCAGTTATCTGTCATTCTTCCTTTTTTTTTTAAGTCAGCATAGCCCATGCAGAGGTTACACAGCTGTATCCCACTTGCAGTTTTGTTTGGGGCCACTATGTTATCAGGACAATTGATTTATTAATGGTGCAATAAATAAGGATGAGGCTGTTCATCTAAGCGATGTTTAGCTTTTTAATGCAAGTTTTGCAAAGAATGCACCATAAATGAATTTGTTACAGGAAAGTGACTTTTCACGCTCACTGGGTGACCAGTGTTTTAGAAGATGGGGTCATATTGTATAATGGTATTATGTTTGATTTACATTTTAACCTGTAGAGGCAGTTACTGAGAAAATACACCTGTAATGGCTTTCCACTGAAGTTCAGGACTTCTGTTGCAGGTTGCCCCAGAGGAATTCAAGACCAGCATCAGTCGTGTGAATGCCTGTTTAAGAAAGAATCTCCCCGTCAATGTAAAATGGCTGCTTTGTGGCTGTCTGTGCTGCTGCTGCACACTGGGCTGCAGCCTGTGGCCTGTAGTCTGTCTTAACAAAAGAGTAAGTACGATTCATTCTTCTTATTCTATTTTGCAATTACTGGTAACATTATTTAATGTTTAATAGTATCATCCCTATTTCAAAACCCTTTTTTTGTCTCACTTGCATTCAAAAGGTTATTCTGTTTTCCATTCCTTAGAAAATAGAGAAAATATGTTTGTTAATGAAGTAAATGACACCAAATGAAGTAAATGATACCAATTGAATTAATAGTTTTAGGAATAGCTAATCCCATCTCAGTTCGAAGAACAGGATGGAGTATATGATAACCTAAATTTCCAGGATTTCTAAAGGTCTAAGAATTGAGTTAAATGAGTGCAGAACTGGACATTGACCTTCAAAGACTGCCTGAATTGGAGTGAAAATTACTTTTCCTCTTCACACATACCTTCCCACACCCCAGAATATTTTTTTAAATTAAAAATCCTTTTTTCTGTGTAATAGTTATCATAACATTTCTGAGCTGTGCCTTACTTGACATATTTTACTGTGCTGTTTCCATTAAGAACAAACACAAATTTATTTTCTATTGGAGAAGTTTAAAGACTTCCATTTATTTATTTATTTATTTTCAACAGAATGTTGACAATTCTTGTAATTGGGTCCAAAGTAATAATTCTTAAAAGCACTTTAGCAATATCAAGTAAACACGATCCTAATTACCTCTATGGTTTACATTTAGAATTGATTTATCACAGCAGTAAATGTTTAGGAAATACATGGATAGGTATAGTGTAATGATATTCTTTGCAGCTACATAGTTTGCTAGACTTAGAGCCATAAAATCTTATTATCCACAAACGTAAATAGTATGTGGGTGCACTAGGAAAAAAAACTTTCACACTTGTCAATTTAATTATAGGAAACTTTCTTAAGTAAAAATCTGTTAAAAAGTAATACTTCTGGCTTTTGAGAGTTTATGATCTTTAATAAAACAAACTGAAAACAAAACCAAGGAATCTGCATTGCTTTTCAGAGAAAATAAAACAGAAGTGTTTTGCCAAACTTTCCAACTTGCTCAAGACAATAAGTTGCACTGACAGCATTGAGTTTTTGGTTAAAAAAAAATTAAATGCACTAAAGGCATAATATGTTGACTTGTTGAACTGCTAATCACTGAAGCCTATATCACTAAAAAGTTACAGGACTTGTTTTAGCTCATTTTAACTGTCTTTATAAACGTTCTCAGAGGAGTATGCTTGAGATATACAGGTGGAATTTTTGCAGTTTTAAAACCATATTTAATATTCTTGTGCTAGTGAAAATCTACATAAATGCCCATGTGATGTTGTAGTGTTAATGTAATTCTCAAGGATACAAATAATATGTACTGAGTAGGGAAGATCATGTTACTTCTGTGGGTATGTGTGTATGAATATATTAGAGTGATTTGATCGCTCTTACAATCACAAGTATAAGATGGTTCTTAATTTTCTTTTGTGGTGGGTTGAACCTGGCCAGCAACTAAGCAATCACCAGCCACTTGCTTACTCACCCCTTCCACCCCACCCTAAGCAGGATCAGGGAGAAAATCAGAAGAGCAAAAGGAAGAAAAACTCATGTGTTGAGATAAAGAGAGTTTAATAAGTGAAGGAGAAAAAGGAAAGGAAACCCAAGTGATGCAAAGGTAAATCACTCGCCACCAGCAGAATGATGCGCAGCCTGCCTCTGGGCAATGGGCTACTTCAGAAAGAATAGCCCCCAGTTTTAGTGCTGAGCATGACGTTACATGGTATGGAATATCCCTTTAGTCAATGTTGTTCAGCAATAGCTAAAACATTGATGTGGTATCAACACCAGTTTAGTCATAGATCTAAAACACAGCACTGTCCAAGCTGTTGTGAAGAAAATTAACTCCAGCGCAGCCAGTCCCCATACACTCATCTAGCAACAAAAGGCATTATGAGATGCAAAGGCTGGAATATGAAACTAAGACAATTGAAACAGGAAACAACATGTACCTTTTAATTCCAAGGATAGCTTTGTCACTGGAGAAACTTAACAAAGAAGTGGTGGATTCTTCACCATTAAGTCTTTGACTCAGGATTGGATAGCTTTGTGTATTTTTTTTCATAGAATCATAGAATGGTTTGGGTTGGAAGGGACCTTTAAAGGCCATCTAGTCCAACCCCCCTGCCATGGGCAGGGACATCTTCAATGAGATCAGGTTGCTCAGAGCCCTGTCCAACCTGACCTGGAATGTTTCCAGGGATGGGGCATCTCCTACCTCTCTGGGCAACCTGGGTCAGTGTTTCACCATCCTCAATGTAAAAAATTTCTCCTTTCTATGTAGTCTAAATTTACCCTCTTTTAGTTTAGAACCATTATTCCTTGTCCTATTGCAACAGGCCCTGCTAAAAAGTTTGTCCCTATCTTTCTTCGGAGCCCCCTTTAGGTACTGAAAGGCCACAATAAGGTCTCCCCGGAGCCTTCTCTTCTCCAGGCTGAACAACCCCACCTCTCTCAGCCTGGCCTCACAGCAGAGGTGCTCCAGCCCTCTGATCATCTTTGTGGCCTCCTCTGGACCTGCTCCAACAGGTCTATGTCCTTCTGCTGTTGGGGGCTCCAGAGCTGGATGCAGTATTGCAGGTGGGGTCTCACCAGAGCAGAGCAGAGGGGCAGAATCCCCTCCCTCAACCTGCTGGCCACACTGCTTTTGATGCAGCCTGGGATATGGTTGGCTTTCTGGGCTGCCAGCGCACATTGCTGGTTCATGTCCAGCTTTTCATCCACCAGTTTATGGTGATGATGAGATGGTGTAGCTCACCTACCATTATTAGCTTTAGCAAAGAAAATGGTGGATGGAATTTGATGGCGTACCATGCAGGAACTAGAGTAGATCATCACAGTGGTCTTTTTATGACCTTAAAAATCATTGAAACTCCAGAAATCATCTCCTCTCCCACAACCGTGGAAAGAGCAGAACATGAAGTTGATATGCAGTTTGGTATTCAAGAGTTGAAAACATAGGCACTGCTGGTTGTGAGCTAGAGTTCGGTGGTGGTGTTGAGATTTTTTCAGGATTCAGGTAACAGTTACATTAGCAAAATCTGGAAATTACATGTATGTAAATTACATGTTGTCAGTAGACCACCTGTAGTGAGTGCAGTATTTGGCCAAGAGAACGTGGGAGATTCTGTTTTGTTGGCTTGGCTATGGTAGCCAAAATACTAAATTCAAAAGGACTAAGTAAATGAATTCTGGGAAAGTCACAATCCTAAGTTAACAAAAAATCCATGGGTTTTTCTTTTTTTCTGAAGAAGATGTGATATTGAGGAATGGGGAGTTGATGTGGTAGGACTTCCATTTATAATTTCTCTTTTGCTTGTTCTACTTTTATAAAAACTAATTTATTTTAAATTAATCTTAAGCCAGAAATGCAATAGTAAGATTCTTCTGGATGAGGCTGGCTACTGAACCATTTATAATACAGTTTTGGCTTACTTTTTAGACTAGAAGATCAATTCAGAAGTTATTAGAATGGGAAAATAACAGACTATATCATAAGGTAAGAAAAGTTAAGAGTGCTTGTTTTTTTCAGCTTTAAGAATAGTAAGGTTTTTTTGCATAATTGGCACGCAGGAATTTTACAGTCTTGTTATAATTCCATAGTTTATACTGATCTTAAACCTGTGTCTGAAGTGTTCCAGATCCTAATAATTTGATATTGCTAATGCTTGTTGCATTACTCGTCAAAACAATGCTGTGGTATGCATTAATCCTTTGATAATTATTTTCTTAGCTTGGTTTGCACTGGAAGCTGAGTAAAAGGAAATGTGAAACGAGCAATATGATGGAATACGTAAGTATTACTTCTGTAACTTATTTGGTATTCAACTATGATTTTTATAGAGAAAATCCTTAACTTAGTAGACTGTCGCCTATCCAAAAAAATCTCTCAGAAAAGCATGTGGTTGTGTTTGACATACACCCGTGAAGTCCACTTTAACAAAAGCAGCCGTGGCATATATTGGGACTTAGAAATTGTCACCACTAAACATATTTTCTCTTCGTAACAATTCTACGTTTGCACTGCAGGTTCACTTGTTTTGGTCTGTAATTTGTAATGAGGGAGACCCACTGGGACTTCGTGCATTGGTGTGATTCCCATACCAGCCCATAGTTCTTTTAACGCTTATCCACCTTTTCCATTGGTATTCATAATTACTGTGATTCAAATTCTTTGTGCCTAAATATTGCATTTTTATAGTAGTGTGGTTTTTGTCTGGATATTTTTTTTTCTTTTTTCCCTTTTTTGCTAGCTCTGAATTTCACAGTTTTTAACCAAGGCAGACAGTCCATTTAGGAAAGCAGAATTTCATATATTTCTGCGGTCCTCCTACTCCCCCATCCACTTTCATGTATAGCTGTGAAGATTGTGTAAGCTTGAAGAAAAAGTCACCCCCAAAAAGTCAAGCATCCAGAAGCCCTGTATTTCAGAATTACTGAAATCTCTGCTTTTTTACTCTGGGAAACATTCCCTCCTTATCTCAGATATGTTTAGTCTTATGTACTAGCTAATGTTGCATGGAAATTGTGCTAAAGGTTTGAACTTCTTTGGTTACTGTGTTCTGTTCTTGTCTTTTTCCCTTCTTCAACAGGTAATATTAATAGAGTTCTTACCAAAATATCCCATATTTCGACCTGACTGAGGAACAGCATTTGGTCTTTCATGTTACCTGTCATTTTCTACCCTTAGTGCCTTGTAGATGATTTTGGAAAGAAGATGGTCTACTTTGCTGTGACTTAAAAATGTTCTTCAGTAGAATATCTTCCTTGCTATGTTACTTTCTTTTGTTAAGAAGAGAACAATTTGCACATTTTTTTATGTTAAACAAGGCTCCTATGTTGCACTCTGAATTTTTAACATTGACAATAACTGATATAGTTGCCACTAGGGATCTAACATCAGTGCTGCTTAAACTTGTTCTGAGCATGCTGCCTTATTAATTTCTATATTTGCTGTCCTCATACATGCATCCTAATGCTGTGTCATACTATATTTCATTCTAAATATCGAAATCCTATAAACCCTCAGTAGAAATGTCCAGGTAAGCGTCTAGTAGTAACGATTTTAGTATAACTTGCTTGCATAGGACTTGCAATCAACAGCACTGGTTTTGTCCTGCACTTTGCAAAATCATCATTTACATTAGGGGGTTAATTATTTTACCCACTATGGATTTGTAAATATTGACTCTTTGCATAATGTAAAGTGTGGTATGCCAAGGTTTACAGAATGTAATATAGCTCTTATTCTGTTGCCAACAGCCCGACATCGTTTTATTCGTTACATTTGCTAGTATCCCTCTGATTGTATAGACCCATTCACATGCTGTTTTTATGGTAAAGCCATAATGAGTTTGTACATACTATCAGATGTGTAGGGCTCAGTTGCACTTTGTTTAGTAAATGGATGAAAAATGCATAGCATTTCTGGTTTTGTTTTGTTTTTTTAAGTATTTCAGGTGTTGTTTGTAGCACCTGAAATAGGAAGCTTAAATAATGTACACCTTTGAAAAAACTACATTTGTGAGATAGATGGTGGCTGCTATTAGCAAAATACTCTAACGCCTCTTTTTAAGTTAGGAATATATGGATGTCAAGTTTTGTTTTGTTTTTAAGTAAAGAAAAAAATGTTTCTTAATTGGAGACTTTCTACTAAGGAGAAAAATTTGGAACAGCCAAATCAAAGCTAAAGTAACACTGTCATTATTTTTGTAGTGTGATAGTACTTCAGCATCTTAACAGTTAAGTGACATGGCATCCTTTCCAGTGGAAATAAATTTTATCTAAATCAGAGTAGTGTTTCAAAATATGCTGATGGGAGGAAGTGGATCAGTTGAAAGGGTTCGTGCATACGTTTTGGCATTCAGGTACAGTCTGAAGAGCCACACGTGCCTTGTGGAATTCTTTGGATTCTTCCCTGTTTGCCTGATCTCAAGAAGGGAAGTAATTGTAGAAAAACTTCCTCTAATGGTTGGCCTAAACAAGACCACTTGATAATATTAAGCAAATGAAAATTGATGCAAGTTCCCTTCCTTTCCTCACTAGAAATAAGAAATCAGAGAAAAAACAGCAGATGACTGAGTATTTGCAAGTTGCGATATCATCAGAAGCGTCCAGGCATTTCTTTGCAGCAACTTGACTCCTTGCGACATCATCCCAAGTTGCTTTTTAGTTTCAGGGTGACTTGACATTTCCTCTGAATGTATTTGTATCTTTTCAGTATGCAATATTGTATTAAAATATAGTATTTGTAAGACCATTGCATTCTAATAACTGTAGTAGGCCAGATTTCTTGTATGCAGTGTTTACAGAAGGCCAGTTTTATGCAAGTTGTTACTTCAAATCCAATTTCGTGCTATTCTTACTGTACAGCTGAGGAGTGTCAGACTCCAGCGCTTGCAGTAGTTTCCAATCACAAACTGATGCTTCAGATTCCGAAATCCATATGCTTAGTGCAGAGGTTTCACTTGACTGGTGGGCTGGTGACAGCTAACTGTGTAACTGCATTTGTAACATAATGAATAAAAAACTACTGTGTTGTTTGAATTTAATGTGAGCTCCACCTCGCAACTCGGATTTCTATCACAGAACCAAGCAAAGTATTCTCTCCAATTTATTTTTTTAGGATGAGTGTTAACTGGAAGCAGAGAAAATACTTAATGGCAGTAAAATGCAGTGTAAACCAAAACTGAAATAGCACACCCAATTCTATGTATTTCCCTCACAAATAAGTTTCTGGAGTAAATGAAGGGAGCTTAGCTTAATTAACAGAACAATGAAAGTTTCTTACTCTTATGCCAGAACTTTGTTAGTAATTTTCTTTTTTTGTGTAAGAAACTCAAGAAATCTCAGTGTGTTCTTATCTTCTTTATGTCACTATATTTTCAAAATGTTCTTTTCCAACTGAGAGAACAGGCATGCCGAGAGAGAGTTCTAGTAATTGCCAGCAGTGAATGCTGAGCAGTCTTCAGTCCCGCTGCTAACAGAAATCCTCTTCAGTCTGTGCTGACTTCATCGTATTCAGTTCAGAATTTCTCAACCTGATTTGTCTTGTTTCTGTGAAGTGCTGTGCCAAGCTGAGAGAGTACCCTGAGCTAGAGGAGCCCCGAGTCCCTGTGGGCTGCTCCCTGGCCACCCCGTGCTGTGATATGACCAGAGATCCAAGGCAAAACAAGATCTCGGCTTTGCTTTCCCACCCTCATCCCTTTGTCCCCTTCCCGTGGGCCTGCCACTGGCTGCTCTGCCCGCAGCAGATTGGCTGCCCCTGGGTCTCTCCTGGGCACTGTGAGGGACTTAAGCACAGAGTATTAGTTTTTAAAGTTTACATTTTAAGTATGTGAATTCTGTACATCTTACTTTCTCCTTAATTGTTGATTGTGTGGTCTTGAAACCATTAAAGGGGCTCTTCTTTTTGTGTTTTAATAGACATTTAAATATGTGGCCATAAAGCAACCGGTAAAGAGTTTTAAGAGCCAAACCTGCCATTTCACTAAGCTCCATGTTTTAATAAGTAAATGAATTTGCATTAAAATGCAAAATCAGCATGCAGTATTATATTTGCATCTGAAAGACACAGGTTCCATAGCTTGTTTAAAGATGAAGGCAGCTGTAAGTACTGCTGTGAACTGTGTGCACTTCTGTTCTGCCTACAGGTTCTTTTTTGCCTGGGCTATCCTTTGCTTTAAGAAAAAAAAATTCAGGAGGTAATTGTATCTCACAAGACTGTAAATCTCATTTTTAACAATAAGAAGTCAGCATGAATTGGTAAACCTATTTATGGAGGATACTTGTTAATTGGAGAAAGAATTTGTAGCAATGTAACAGAGATTAATGTTAGCAAAGTGTAGTGGAAGTGCTAAAGAAAGTGCCTTGACCGGTTCAAAAGAGAAAACATTGTGCAGAGAGGAAGGAGAGAAGGGAACTAGTAACTATCAGCAGTGTGTGTTTGCAGCAGATTTTTAAGAACAGTTACCATCTACCAAATCGATGTTTAATTTTTCATATAAAGATGTTGACACTAACTTTCCT
Organism: Burhinus bistriatus; assembly: GCA_013397275.1. Lineage (NCBI taxonomy): Eukaryota > Metazoa > Chordata > Aves > Charadriiformes > Burhinidae > Burhinus > Burhinus bistriatus. Next base: position 573,076 of record VYXH01004801.1, read on the forward strand.
TTCTGGTTTTTATCTAGGAAATGTTTGGATTTGTATCTAGTAAGTTTTGTATCTAAGGAGTATTGAAGAATACTGGCAGAGCATCAAAGCTCTTACCTACTGATTCCCCACCTGCATCTGTGAAGTTGTTTTACTGCAGGAGGGAGGAAAAAAAAAAAAGTGTTCCAAGACCTGCATGGGCAAGTCTAGGAATTGTGGATTCAGTTGTAGATGTGTGACTTTAAAACAGAAAACATTTTTGCTCAATCTGGTGTGGTCTTGATGAATAAAAAGTTCCTATGCTTTCCTTGATAGGTACAAAACTCCATATGCAAAAACATAAATGTATGTTTATTATTGTCCCACTATGACCGTTTACTACATTTACTTGTCAACACACTACCATTGGAGCAATAAAAATGTCATGCTATTAATATTCAGTGTAAATAATTTATCATTTTAGTAATGTTATGTGATTCTTCTGCCTTTTTTTTGTTGTTTTCTGCTTCTGGTGTTCTTATGGTGTTGTTACATTACTTGTACTGCTTAAGAAAAGTGGTTTTGTTTAAGGTGTATGAAACTTTGTTAACATTTTTATTCTGTTTACAAGTGAACAGCCACTTTTTTAATAGGACCTCACACCTTGAAAGTTTTCTCTTTTTTTTTTCTTTTTTTTTTAATTAAAATAAAAGTCTAACTGAGCTCGCTTTCTACAATTTATTGCACTGGCTTGTGCCATTAAAAGAAGCTGGAAGTCAGACATGCTTAATCGCTTTGAGACATTTTTCTTTAATTAAATTTAAAGATGGAAACCTTTTCATAGTGCAATGTGTTTACAGGAAAAAAATAATCTTTTGCGTCTCTCCATGTAGCAGTGTGCTGATCAGCTGCAAATGGAATGACATTAGTGGTGGGTTTTCTTCAAGTGAGACGCATTTCTGATACAGCCACATCAGGTGCTTGTATTGGGACTTTAAGTATGATTTGGCTGGTTTAAAGAACAAGACTTGGAAAGCTTAGGAGGGCTTTCCAAAAAAGAAAACTGCAGAACTATCACTACATTTAGTCTTACAGATAATGTTTGGTTGGCTTACAGACCCTCTGTCATAAGGACTTCGTGTAGGAGTCTCTTGCTGCAGTGTTTCTCTCCAAAAAGCAGAGGATTTTCTCCTATGCTATTGTAGTTGCACCTCAAAGGGAGCCTAACCTGAGCATGGATAGTGTGCGTTAGTGAAATAAATTATTGGCTTATATAGAAGATTGTGAACATAGGACAATGCAGCCTTTTGTTTGTGTGTTAACAGGCCAGCTTTGTAGCTGTGAAAGCAGGACTTAAAATTAAAGCCTTTGGCTCATCCCTGAGGGAAAAATACTGCATTCCTGAAATGGGCACGTGCAATGTTTTTGTTGAAAGTTGGTGTCCTCAGTTGTTTTGGACAAATACAGGAGCATCTGGTTTGACGTGCTGTTTAAGCATGGCACTGTTGCTGAATATTGTTTGAGAAATTTAGAGAATGTTACTGTGGTTTTAGGCCAAATATGGGCATACTGGGCTGAGTCATGAAGTTAATCCTCTGTTAGGGTTTATTAGATACAATTGCCTAGACTACTAGCAAAGGTGCATTTTAAGAATATTTGGGATTTGGCCCCGCCTTTACTATTGGAGGGCAGTTTTATAACTGTTTGGTAGTGAAGCTTACTGTAATGTCTGTGCCAGTGTATTTATAATGCTGTATGTCTGTCGCATTAGTATTGTTCTTCAGCATAAATAGTTGACGTGTTCCAGCTGAGTTTATTTTTCTAGTTAAGCTTATAGAGAATTAAACCCTTTAGTCTTCATTTGCTAGACAAAATGAAATGTTAGTCTCCTCTCAAAAGCAAGGTCTCTGTTTCTGATCTTCCTACTTGCATTTGTTTGCATTTATTCCAGTTTGAATTAATTTTCCTTGAAGTGGGGTGACCAGAAACAATCGGATATTCCAGATAATGGCTAATGCACCATGTATTTCAGTGTAGATAGTTCCCTCTCTTCTGTGAAAATAATGTGATCCATTAAATTTAGAGGATCACATTTTTCTCCTTAATGACTGTATTGTATTTCTGATTCACAGCCATTCTGTGATAAATTTGGGACCTCTCCGCAGTCACTTCTACTTTATACAAGCTCCCAACACTCTTATTACTAGTCCTATCGGTCCAGACTTACTATTTGACACTCTGTACTGTTGAATTTCTCAATACTTATATTAGAGTGGTCCTCCCAATCCTCCAGCTCTTCTTGTATATGTGCACCCATTCCTCCTTTAAAAAAATTTTTGTCACTGACTGATTGTTTGCAAAGTTAACAAAAATGTTTTTACTAAAAAGATTAGTTCCAAGATTGATGCCTGAATTCTGCTTGTAATTTCCTAAAAGCCTTCTCTCACTTAGTCCCTTACCCGATTTAAATTTTTCTATTATTTCTCCATCTGACTGAACCAGTAATTTCCTTGTTGTAGTTTATCTGGTAGATCTAACCTATTTGGACTTTGTTGATTTACACCTATTTATTTTGTAAACATGTGAACAGGGCAGATTTGGGTCTAGGCTGAACTACTGAATTTTCTGCATTTTCTGTAATCACTGGATCTGTCTAGAGGATTATCCTTTTAATATATTCATATTTTATTTCACATTCTTTATATAAACTGCGTGATCCACAGTAGCCTTTTGAACAGTAAATTAAAATTTATGCAGGAAGTAGATTTATATATCTAAGTTCACTGATAATAAATACAATCTGAGATTTCTGCTAGAAAAAAACCCTCTTTTTAAGAACACTCCAGGTTACATGGGATATCCAAAATTGTAATAAAATTAAGAGGAGGAACCACAGTAGCTCTCAGACTAAAAAGAATTTTAAATTAAATTAGAAGGCATATATTAGACAAAAGGTAATGACTGATGTGTATTTAGTGTAAATTATGTGATGTGCAAGCCTAAATGAGTAATTGAAAATTACTGGTTCTCCAGACAATATCTGCAGGGATATCCTTGGACATTGATGACAGTGCAGTGTCTGAATAGGGTAACAAAAGTAAAGAGGAGTTCTCATTTTCGCAGTACTGTAGACTGTGCACTAACATGCCTCGGGGTTGTGCTGGGTACCCAATTTGAGATGCTTTGAAGCCGTATGACTTGCAGAATATGGTCTATTAGGACTTTCTGCAAACAGTAGCACTATGGTTGAGTGCATACAATGGCTCAGAGTGCCCAAATAATAATGGGAATGGCTAGGAGAAACCACAGTGATATGGTACAGCTCATGAACTTAATTCCACACTAGTTTCCTGCATACCTGAACATTTCATCCTTCATCAAAGATTAATTTATTTTGACCTTTAAATGACAAGTCCGTAGCCATAGAGGGTCAGTCCACATCTTAATCTGAGCTAAATTATGAAGCGCAAAGATGTAAACTGAAAACTAAGAAGCCAGTTATCCTGACTGCTGTTTCCATCAAAGTACAAATACGTTCCTTTCAAATCTAATTTAATTCCTGTTGGGTTGTGGGTTTTTTTTTTTAGATAATTCTCATGTGTTTCTAAGGTTCAAGTGCCATTTTGGGACCATCTTGAGAAAAAACCAACAAGTACTGTAAAATCTGTTAATAGGCAACAAGAGTTGTTCGCCACTGCTGAGGCTTTTTGTATGAGTGGCGATTTTCCACCTCTGTGTGAGTTAATCTGAAACCATTGGTAGTGTATAACCAGGGGACCTCGAGGGTCAACTCTCAATATATGTCGGGGTTCCTGGGGAACAGTTGTCTAATTCCTATTCCAATTGCTATGGTGAGCATTTGTTCAGCATTTCTTTTCAACTGTAGCAGAAAGCAGGGAACAACGAGAAGGAGTGGATCCTAACCACGCTTGAACCACAAGGAGAAGAGACACTTCCAAGGTAACTTTTTGATACAGTATTTTTTGTCATTGTTGAGTGCATGGAAAGAGTAACTTGCTTTGTGGTTCTTTATAATTTTTAATAGTATTGAGTAGTGCTGAAAATCACATTGCTCTAAGTTTTGTGGAGTTCTGATGGAATTAAGAGCTTCGAAGCTCAGAGAGGGTGATACTAGCTGGTACAGCTACTGTAGAGTAGAAGCTACCAGATGGCTCTGAACTGGAGAAGAATAAGCATCACGAGCTACATCTTCAGGGTGCAAAATGTGAAATTCACTTACGAGCTGCAAAGCCAGAAATGGGGCATGTAAATCCCACCCAAAAAGCACTGAACTCTTTCGTAGTGTCACCAGCTGTTTTGCAAATACCGCTATACTGACAAAACAGCTGTTGGGGCTTGTGAAATGAACATACATGGCAGCATTATTTGCCTCCAGTCACTTCCAAAAACCTCTGGAAATCCTGCGGGACTCCTCCAGCCCTTCGGGGAGCTCCTTGGCGGGAGGCCCACAAGTGTCAGGCAGGAAAGCCGCGATGGCTGTTTGTCCTCGTCCGCTCTCCACGCTGAGCTAATTTCAGTAGCTGAAACTCTCCGGAGTCTCAGTCTTACCAGAGTCATCGTGAAAGGCCGAAGAAGATTTTGATATTTTAGAAATACGACGTCCACCTTGCCAGACGGCGCCGTTTGTAAAATGCAGGCGCTTGGCTCTGCTCGGGAAGCGGTTGTTAAGCGAAGCCTGTGGCGTGCGTGGAGTCCCGCGGGGGCTGTGCCTGCACCACACCGCATCCCCTCAGCGAGATGTGCGAGGCGAAGGGGACGGACTCACCCGTTGGGTTGTCGGCGACAGCGGAACCCAGCGCCCTTCCCGTGCTGTCGGGCTCTCGGGCCGTGGCTCGAATCTGCCTGGGAGATGGAAACCTGCTCGTCCAGCTGGCGAGGGTCAGCTCTGACCGCGGG
>VYXH01004801.1:580435-620561 GCA_013397275.1 Burhinus bistriatus
CCCCTTGTCCCCCCCTTCTTGGTTTTGTTCCTTTGCTTTGTTGCACAATGAGAATCTTCCTGAATGAAGAGCTATGGGGTGTTTTAAGAAAAATGACTCTTTATTTGCTATATTGTCGATGCCTGCAGCTCCAGGGATACATTGCTGGCTTGTCTGGAGTATTTGTCTCTACCCGTGAAGCAGAAATCAGTGTAGTGTGGGATGCAGTATCCGTTAACATTCCTTTGCCTAAAGGATGCATTAAATACCAGCAGTCTGTGCAGGATGCTGTTACGTCAACAATGCACAGGGTTATGTTGGTGTTCTGGGGAAATTAAAATAGCTGCAACATTTTTTTGCATGCAGATGATGGCCATGGACCTGTCAGATTGTTCATTCCTGGGAAGCAAACAGGTTAGGGAAAGACTGTTACTTAGCAAATGTTTATTTGAACTCCGATTCATAAATTTTAATGCACACCCACAGATACTTCATGTGACTTGAAGCTGAAGGTAATACTTGTCGCTCTTCCTTAATTCAGTCATCTTGGATTCTTAAGAAAATTCTGGGGTTGAGGTCAATGTTAAGAGTTGCTTGGATTTGGTAAACAAAATGCAAAAGGTTTTGGAGCCATCTGTGAGATTTTCTCCAGTGGTACATCTTTTGGTCCTTACGTAATAGCCTAGGTCTGCAACTTTGAAATACTTTTAGGGACTGATTTTCCCTTAGACGTCCTGCTACTTCTTATAATTTAAAGTGTCTTTAGCTGTCACCTCAGGAACTTGGCGAAAATGGGACCTGTGCTTCCTTGGTTAGCTGCTGAGCCTTCATCTCTTCTTTTTAATCTTGACTTGATTGCTGAATTTCTTTGTATGTGGGGCTTTTCTAATATGGGAGCTTCAGTAACTGCTCAAATTGTTCTTGTTCCTTTGTCCTTTTTTTATGCCAAGTAGCTGCTTTCTGAGTTATGTTAGTGTGATCTTTAGCTTACTTGTTTGGTGTCTCCTTTCCTGCTGCCTCTGAAATGGCTTTAATCTGACCAGTGTTTGGATTCTGTTAGGTGTTACGTATGTTTCTTTTTGAAGATAATCTTCTGTATGTTTATTATCCAACATGGGGTTTTAAATTAATAGCAACGTCTCCACAAAGTACTGGTGGAGAATTTGGTTGCCTGGGCCTGGGCTATTCTAATTGTCTCTTTTGAAAAGCCAGAATTATTTTGAAGTTCTTCTCGATTTTACCTATGGCGTTAAAGAACAATGATCTCTCTTTGTATTTTAGTTTTGTAACACTTGGCGTACTTTTTTTCTAGCATGTGTATACCAATTTCACTTTCTTGCTTGGCTAATGCAATAAACAATTTGAATATGTACAAACTCTTTAATTGGAGGTAAATCTGAACCTGACCATTGTTGCATTAGGACTAATTTGTAATGAATGAGAAGACTGGATGGATAATTTATCTGTATTTTCTTCTTTGAATTTTAACTATTCATTAATGTAAGCTATTTGTAGAAACACTAAAATCACTTTTTCCTTAATTTCTATGGGACAGGTGCCCTTACTGCTTACTAAATATAGGTATAATTATTAGCATCCTTAAGGACAAGGTGAAGTTTTGCTTATTACGGTCTTATTCCTATCAGTTGTGATTGTGCTGAACCAAAAGTGAAAGCTATTATAGCTGCCACTTTTATATTAGCTGTTGAGTGGTGTTTGGCTAGGCAGCCGTGCTGTCTGTCAGGCACTCTTTGGAAGCACTAAACTGATTCTTTCCAACAAAAGCAAAGCCAAGCAAGGTTGATTAATTTTTTGTTGTATAGTTGAGCTAACTGCCAACAGAATAAACACACTACATGAATAAAGCCATTATATGAAAGTCACCTGGACAAATGCGTTAGAAATGTTTATAGGTGAACCTCTAGATTGGGCTTGTCCACTTTCTTTTATCTGTCACGTTTACTAGACATGCAGAATCTTCTCATCCTTTGCAAGATGCTCCTCAGGAGAACCGGCCTGTCAGCAATGAAGACCGAGAGATGTCACAACACGTATGTGTTCCACTGCAAATGGTAGATGTAGTTATTTTTGTACTTCTCAATACTCATGGATAAAAATGTGAGTGTAAAGGTGCTGGTACTGCCTAATACGTTACATTTGTAGTGTAAGAGTGTACCGATAGTCAATTCCCAATGCTATCTACAGCAATGGGCTTCTCTTTTCAGCCTGCCTTGCATAGTGGGTAGTGAACCCGGATCTAAGTATTGCTTATGCCCAGTGAAGAGGCAGGTGAAGGCCTCTGATGCTGCAATCTGGCAGGAAAAGCAGAACATGATGTTACCTCCAGCTCAATATTTAGTATGACTTCTGGAGGGTCAGTGAAGTATGGGAAACACTGGGATAGAAAGCCCAAAGTGCTGGCAATAAGTTTTGATTCAGCCTGAGACCTCTTAGAATGCAATCTAGTGGCTCAGTGCTGAAAGAGAAGGAGGCGGCTTGTTTCTCCACCCCCTCTTCCTCTAGTCTTTTTGGTGGGTTTATTTTCTGCCACTGTGGTATGTCAAGAGGGCTCACGCAGAGTTCTGACAAACCCATGTGCTATGGGAAAGGAGGGAGGGTTAGGAACATCTTCCTCATACCATTTTGTAGTGGTGACGTGTTAATTCAACTCGTGCACTGCTGGATATCTGGAAGACTTCCCTTCCTTTTTTTGCCCCCGCAGCGGTGCTGTGCTGGGAGTCAGATCGGCAGCTGTAAAGTTCTTATGTAAAGTTAAGTGACTTGGGGACTGATCATGCTAAATAAGCCAAGCCGAGCTCCTCAGCACCTTCCTACCACAAAAGTTGTGGTGAGGGGATATTAGCCCAAGGTTCTTAGATGAAGCCTGGTGATTTTTATTTTTGATGGACTTGTGAAGCAGATGCGTCAGAAAAGCCCTAGCTCTTTCACAAAGAGCAGGGGAGAGGAACTGTGGAACATGATGAAATTCTTAGAACTGAGCTAAACCTTCCCCACCTTCAGGAATCTTCTCCTGATTCTCATGTAGGGTCACTTCTTCAAAGGACATAGATGCCCACAAAGAAACTGCTGTCCATTCATGTCGAAGGCTGGTTACTTCCGTGGCTTTTGCCTCCAGAGACAACTTTGTATAGCCTTGGAGTGCAGTAGAAAGTTGTATCTTTATATCAGAATCATTCTTTCTAATAGTCCTCTATCATACAAGCTTTGTAAGATTTGGCTTACTGTCCAGGGTAATATACCATTTTTATGTATTAACGAGTTCCTATGTGCTTTTATTCTTGCTAGGCCCTTCCAAGTGGTGAAGATGATGAAGATGACAGCGATAGCGACAGTGATGATGATGACGTGAAAGTTACTATTGGCAACATCAAAACGGGAGCACCATCTTATATGTACGTATTGCTGATTACGGCGTCGATTTTTGATCTGAGGTAGCTCATGTTGTTTGGGATTGAAAGCGAGGATGAGAGCTGATCTGTCTTCTGGGAGACATGGCAGTAATGGCTAGAAGACCGAAATGAAATTAGAAGCTGATGGGCAGCTCTGTTCTGTAATTGCTTGTTGGAGAATCCATCTATAAAATAAGAATGATAATTCACGGGTCTGCTCTTGGAAAATTAACAAAATAATTACTGTGCTTCACTGGGCAAAATCAAAGGTGGGACATTACATTTAACTCATCTGTGAAAACTTCAAGAACCAAAATCTGTATTGATCAGAATTTGCATAAACTGTGAATTAACTAATTTCCAACTGTTTTGATTTTTTATGATTCAGAAATGGTGATGCTGGATTTGCGAACCAGGAAATTATGTCACTGACTTAAAAGTCTACCTGATTTGCATTGAATAAAAATAGTAAGACGGTGGTTTTGCTTGCTGCTAGCAGCCTTCCTCTTAAGGAAGCGACTTACTGTGCTTTGCAGCATATTCCAATTTTTCCACTTTATGGATAATTTCCTTCTCTTGTTGTAGAGGTGGTTTCAGTCTGATGGATTACTCTGAATAGCAATGCTCCATCCATTAGCAGCTCAGTAGACATCCTTTTTGAAATCTGCTTCTTCTACCTTTCCCTTCTCATTCTGTGATCTATGCGCAGCTATGTTTTCCATGTTGTTCAGTTCCATTTAAGTACTAAGTACGTTCCTGGGCAGAATCGTAACTACCACTCTTTAAAATAACCTTTCTCTCCCTGTTCAAGACAATCCTGTTGTGTTCTGTTTTGGCCAGTAAGTATGTTTGCTGCATTTCTGTAGGGTTAGAGAAACTTACGTGACAAATGAATCTCACTTTGAAGATGTTGAGACGTAGTGCTAAAAATCATAGGGAAGCATGAATAAACCCAAGTGAACTAAGCATTTTCTGAAGGAAGTCAGGGCTTGAATATATTTTGCATGAAAATCTTCAACCCAGTAATTTGTTCAAATACCAATGTAGTGATTCTTTTCCATATAGGGGAACTCCTATGAATCTAAACTTAAAAACGGGTAGAGGCTATGGAGCATCTGCTTCAGGTATTGCTGTTACTTTTATCCTTCACCTTTTGCAGTATTTCAGTTATGTGGCACTGACAGCTGGAGAAGCTGCAAATCTTGGTCTCTGGAAGGATATAAAATTAGTGCATCTTATTTAAACTAGGAGTAGTAAGTGTGATTCCTAAAGATAAGCACTCCTAGGACAGTCTGAGGGTCCAGGGTGCAATGGAATCATTTAATTACCCATCACCATAGATTGCTTATTACTTTTATAGTGAAAAAATAGAGTGTTTCTAACTATATTGTTGCGCTGGGGCCAACCATTCTAAATGGCCTGGAGAACTTTAACTCGATGGTCAGGATACTGAGCTACTTGCAGTGTAAGATACTAAAAGAAACAAACTCTGGCCTTGAGTATCAGCTATGCATATTTCTGCAGATGAAATTTTCCCCACCATTCAGTTTCGTTTATATTGAACTTGGATTGTGTCCTTCCTCATATGTGAGACTGTCCTTTCATGGGCTTCATACACTTCCTTCCATGAATTTCTTTATGCAAGTGACTTATCTCCCGATTGAGAAAATAAGAACAAATTTCCCTTGAAGATTCTGTACCCAACAGATTTTTCTGACTCCAGTTAGTATATGGTCCACTTAAGGCTGATCCTGAAAAAGTCTCTTCTTATGAGAAAATGTGTGTGTCTTGGGAGGGAAAAATAAATATTTTTCCTGGGGAGAAAAATAATTTTTTATTATTTGGGGTAAATTTCATGCATGCTCTGATAATTTACTCCATTTATCTGTAGTACCAATCTGGGTTGAATTTGCTTCTCCGCTCTTCAACTGCAGGTGCTGTATACCCTGGCTGTTTATTTATAGAGTGACTGAAGTAATTTTTATTAAAAAGTTGGTTGTGGTTACCTACGTGTTGTAAAGCCAGCAATGAATTCACAGTAGTGCTTTATTTTTGACTGGAGTAATTTGCTCAGCAAATTAGTGGATTAAAGGCATTGCATTAAAAGTAGTAACGGTTTCTCTCTCTCCAAAGCCAAGTTGCAGCCCAAAGGTATTGACTTAGATGCCGCAGGGAATATAAATGGATTGCCTGTTATAGAAGTGGATTTGGATTCATTTGAAGACAAACCGTGGAGAAAACCAGGTGGGGCCTCACAGTTTCTTGTGGTAAATCTTTTCTGCAGTTTTAGTTGTCTCTCTTTAATTTCACATGTAATTTCTGTCCATGTATTGCTGCCAGGGAACAGGGAAGTCAGAACAATGCGTATTGCTCAGCCTCTGATGCCTGTCTAGACAATCAGTGACATTCACTGATTGATCAAGCCATGCTTCTACCTAAAATTGGGTTGCATTTACTCTATTTAGCTTCCCTAAGGGGAACAATTATTTTTTAATGTTCTATTTTATTAATTTCCTAGTTCCAGAAAATATTGCACTGATATCAGTACGATAATGTTTCTTGGCCTTAAAGTCAGTTGAGCAGGATCAAGATTTGGCTGTGATGATGTGTGGTCTCCTCTTCATCTGCAGCAGCTTGCTTTTTCTGTCTCACCATGACCAAGCTCAGAGCCATCGCCATGCACCCTTCTCATTTGGGTCCTGGGGAAGTCCACACCTCTGCAGGAAAGTACCCCTTGCAGAAGGCAGTGAATAAAAGGAAGGAAAACACTGTCTACTCTGACAAGAAAAGCTAGGATTTTTCTTTTGGAAAAACTGCATTGCCTAGTTCTTAGCTAGATGCTGCCCCTAGGTGCATAACCGTGAGTGAACAGTCCCCACTTATTTCTTCTGGACAATATTATCTAGACTGTCCAGACAAATAGTACTTTGGGCAGCAGGTTTTAATATGTATGTGGTCTCTCTTGTCTTCCTGATTAGCATTAGGGAGATTTCTGCCTGGAAGCAACTCTTGCATGACAGCTGTAGGGTGCTACAAATAAACTTCTGGTTTTCATCTGAAATTGATACAAAAGTAAACGAAGGAACCAAAGAGGTCCAAATTTTTGCTGTGCTACTCTCATAAAATGTGCTATGATGAAATGTTAACTGAAGCGCAAAATCCACTTGCCTCTTAGAAATAATTCTGCTCCCCGCCAGCTCCTGTACTTTATCTTTCAGAAATATTGCTATGCTAAGTAAGTAGTGCTTTTATAAGGTTGTCTGTGGTGTGGTTTTGGTATCTCTTGCCCACCTGAAATGAAGGGCATCCGAGTACATAACAGTGCTTATAGCTACATTGATGTGTCATGGTATCAAACCAGCACTAAAGCACCCTGTGATGAATAGTAGCTAGTACAGACATAATAGAAAACATAGCCTTTCTTCTGCGGAGGATTTCCCATTGATTGTAAAGTGAGAAAGAGGGGGCTAGGAAGAAAGTAAGTTAGAAGGAAAACAATGAAGTTCAGAGATAAAGCATGGAGATGATTGTGGTGACATCCCTGGACCCAAATGAAGCCAGCTAGCCTTCACACAGTGTTGAAGTACGAATAGAGTGAAGATGCCTGCAGAGGTGTGGCCCCTAAGTGTATTTTAGATGTCAAGTAGCTTGTTATCCAACAGCCTGTCAGGTGTATATCCTTTACAGTTAATTGTTCAGCAAGTTGGTATCTCTTTAAGTGAGGGAGAGGAAGAAGAAATATGGTGTGGAAGAACTGATAGAGGGCTGAAATATAGGCTGATAAAATAGATATGTAAATGTCACGTTGCTGAGTCTCTGTTGGTGAAATTTGCATGTTTGAGTGGTACAACAGGAAGAGCGGCCTACCTAGAAGATAAACTTAAACCTCGCTATATGGATCCAAGCTCAGCATGGTCAAAGTGTTTTGCTTAGCCCTTATGTGTCAGCTCCTTGTTTTAGAATTGGTCTGTCTAGGAACACCTTTGCGAGGGGGATGTTTGAGGGACACCTCAGCAGGGCTAGGAGACGCTTTGTAATGCTTCCTGTTGTGAGGTAGGCCTTACAGAGTTAGTTGCAGCTATGTTTGTCCCTCTGCATCTATGTTTTCTTGACAAGCAGTTTGTGGCCACCTCTTTTACTTGGAAGTGCTCATGGTGAAACGGCACATTTCACAGAAGACTGTCAAAATAAGATGACAATCTTGGAAGGCTATAGTTAGGATCATGACTGAACTGTAATTACTCGTGCATCTCAGTGGCCAGTCAGGCCCAAACCACGATGCTTGTGTCGTCTGAGACATATCAACAAAAAACTTCCACTTTAGCCCTGTTTCACAAAATGGGCGAGTCCCAGATTCTCTTCTCAAAACAGCAAAGGCAATGATGATCAGGAGCGGAATGTGTTGGCTTAGCTCTGTGAAGAAAAAGGTTCTGTGACACCATCCCATTTTTGTGGTAGTAGCTGGAACTGTCATTCCTGTGCTCGCCCCAGCACTCAACTCATTTGGACAATTGCAAAAAACCATTCTGAAAAAAGCCAGTTGGTAAATAAGTGGTTGCAGGCGTCTCTTTTAATAGCCTGCATGTGTGCTGTATTCTGCGTCCCAAATGGTCCCACTGCTGTTCAGGCTGTAGTCGCCCTCCCACCGAAAGTTGCAGCCATCTCTGCTGTGGCACGCAGAGGCTTTCTGACAGAATGAAATGGAGAGTAAGCTGTTTTCTTAACTCTTAATTTAAGCAGTTAAAGGACAAATTGAGAATGCAAGTCTGCTAGAATCCCTATGTTAACTTCTACTCCTTTTGTCAGGTGCTGATCTTTCTGATTACTTTAATTACGGATTCAATGAAGAAACATGGAAAGCTTATTGTGAAAAGCAGCGACGACTTCAGCTTGGACTGGATCCTGCTCCTCCCATCAGCACTGAAAATAAGATCACGGTACGTGAGATGTTACTCCTGCATTTGGCTGCAATAAAACTGGGACTTGTTTTTGTAATCACAGAGATGAATATAAGAGCAGAAGATACCTTGATACCTAACTGTTCTCTGTTCCTTTCAGTGATGAGAAATACAAAAATGTATCTTTAAAGATTAAATCTCTCTGCTAAAAATCTTTTCTCTATGGAATGAACAGTTTCAGCTGCCTGGCAGATTGGAACTACTACAGTAGCAAGACTTGAATGAATTTCCAGTTGACTTTGAGGCTACGCAGCTATAGGGGTGCCTGGTTGGAAGATCCTGTGGATGTGAGATGTGTAGAGAGGGGAGCTGGGTATCTATGGCTGTTTTGCTTGTTGCCGTTGACTGTTGCAGTTGTGTGGCTGCTTTTTGTGTTTGGAGACTGCTTTGGCCATCAGCCTTTGCCAGAAGTCCATCAGGTGGCCAACAGCTGTTAATCAGAACTTTGGCCAAAGAGTCAATACAGCAAGTATTACTATTTCCAGTTTTGACTTAGCGACTATGTGAAAAAGGATACGAGGTTATTAAACTTTTGGACTACTAACAGGAGACAGTGGACAGCAGGCTGAGGTGGGAGCTAGTTTAGAGAAATGTCTGCCGCCTTGACTGAAGAACAGGTTGCTTGTTTGCAGGAGCCCTGTGATTGTTCCTCGTGGGAGCCCTTTTCCTTTGCTGAGGGTTAATCTCTGATGCTACATTCAGTTGAAAGTAAGGGCATTAAACCTGTGTGTTACATATTGCCTTCCATAGGTTCAGCAAGGAAGAACAGGAAACGCTGAAAAAGAAGTGGAAAACAACATCATCAAAACAGAATTCAAAACAGACTTCTTGGCTCTGGTGGGAGGACGCATGAAGGCTGGGCCTCCTCCTAATAGGTAAGAGATGATGCAGACATAAAGCCTGGGTGCACTCTGTTCTTTATAGGGGTAGCTGGGAATCCACCTGGGCCATATCTGAATCTCCTCAAGCCTGAAACAGAAGAAGCTTTTAAACTTTAGAGGAAGCTACTGTGGTCACTCATTAATTATCATCTTTCACAGTGCTCTCCCATTTACCTCTCCTTGGTGATATCTTCAGTGTAGTGCTGCACAGGGAGGGAAACCTGTATCCCAGCTGAGAGGACACATCTCTGGGAGTGGAAAAAACAAGGCAAATACTTCAGCTTTGAGGGCTTACGTCGCTGGCTGCTTGTGCTTACTTGGCTTATTCTTACTCCCACGATGTTAGTCTTTGCCTCCTTAAGTTGAAGTGGATTATATGTTTGGCAGCTGATAAGAGGAGCTATTGGTTTCTGAACCTGTATGCTACGCTGCTTGATGCATGCTAATTAGTTACTTTCTCCAATGAGAGAGAGGATCCACAAGGCTGGACAAAGCAAAACAGTTGAGTCATTTTGATTGGCAGCCTCTGCTGGGAAAACCGCTTGGACCTTATGAGGTTGATGGTTTTTTTTATCAAAAGCTTCAGAAAAACAAAGCTATGTGAAACCAGAAGAGCCAGAGCCTTGGGGTCTGGGTGTTTCTGGTGCTTTATTCACATGACATCTTTTGCACACCTGTCTTGCAGAAATCAGTCTTGCATTCCAACTTTCTGCTTTCTCTGAGAAGAGAACCAACTATATGCTTCAAGTATAAGCTTTAAAGCTCTGCTTAGTCTGTTTGCATTTAAGCACTTTGCTGGCATTTCTGTTCCCCTTCGTAGTGCCATCAAATCAGTCAGGTTTGTTTCTAGCTGTTACACGTATCTCATGAGATTTTTGAAAATTTACACCACTGCAGATAAGCTGATGTTCCTGCAGCAGAGCTTTTGGTCAGGACCAGAACAAGTATCTTCGTACACTGCAGCAGCATTAAAACCGTGGGCTTAGCAATGAGTTGTGAGCAGATTTCAGTAAGAAAACTTTATCTCGCCAACTAGCCAGCATTTTTGTATCCACTTTGTCTAAATTTTCTACTAAGATAGAAAATTTTGCAGTCTAACTTGGAAAAGTGCTGACGTTTTTCTATGCTAACTGCAGGAAAACATGTCTAAGGCCATACTTATACAAACCAATTGTTGCATGAATATAGGATGAGAGATTCTTAAACTTCAGTTGCGAGTGCTTCTCTCTCTCACAAACTCTTACTTGTGATGACCTTACAATGAGGTCCTATAAAAGCGTTCTTCCCCTAAGAGTGACCTGGATATGGAGATAAAAGAACATGGAAAACTGTAGGTTCTGTGACTGATTTCCACTGGTGCGTAGACAGCACTGTTCCTTGGCTACATGAATATATTATTTTTTTTTCAAGGATCTAGCCTTGATTTCCTTGAAGGCAGTGGCAAAACTTTTGGCTTTAGTAGCAACAGAGTAGACCCCAGGGAGGTGGACTAGAAAGTGTCTGAGAATCCAATTTGTAAATAACTTCAGTGATATCAGCAGCACTTGGAAGATTGGACAGAAAGTAGGAAAAATCTGAGCTGATAACATTAAAGGCTTCTCCTGATAAATATTCTCCACTTTCTCTGAGCCTGATGTGGGAATGATTATTCAAATCTGGAGAGTGAGTAAAGGATTGCAGCTCTGAACCAGAGTGTGCGATCCGTGTTACTACACCTGTATGTGGTGATTCTTTGGATCGTGTTTCTGGGTGTTCAGGGAGACCTAACTCACCCCTGCATGCAAAACTGAAATTGCTCAAAAGTGAAAAAGGACTTCTCATTTGCCTCTCGTCCAATACAAGTGCTGCCTCTAGAGATTTTTCCCTGGTGGAAAAGAATGTATGAGAGAGGTCTGTCTAATAGCATGGAAAACTGATCTTTCTAATGTCTTTGAGCCTAAAAAGATGCATCTACTTTGTACCAGGAAGCTGGGTGGGACAATTGATGTGATCGGTGGCCAGGCAGGCACAATTAGGAGAGTAGAAGGAAGACGTCGTGATAAGCATGCCTCTGAGGAAAACCCAATTCAGGTAAATGTTTTGTGCTGTCTAGACAAATTTCTGATTTTATTGCACTTCTGGCAAACCCTGAGCAAATGTCTGTGCATTCCTGACCTCCCATGTCCCTGTTTCTATCTGCAAAGCAGTAGGTAGTATATCCACCCTGTCAAGGCGTCTGCATGTATTGTTCCCTTCTGCATGCTGAATTAACTTCTGTGTTAAAAGCTTTATCTTGCTAGGAGCTAGGGATTGTCCTTTGAAGACTAGCCTTCCCATCTGAATGGTAAGGCCCAAATTCCTTTTCTCATCAGCTCTCCCAAAGTATTCCTTGCAGTGCATAGCTGGAAGGCTCTTATGTGGATTATTCCCTTCCCCTCCACTGGCAGGTGGGAATCTCCAGTTCTGCAGTGGGGGACTTCTACTTGGGACTTGTGTTTCTTTTTACTTTGAAGTAACATTTAGTCTGAGTGTCATTAGATGCATCCCACGCTTCAGATTTAGGGTGGGCCTGTGTTACTGGATCTTGTCCCATAAAAGAAATAATAGCCTGGGGTTTAAAACTGGGCTCAGTTCTGATCTTGCATGTCCACCATGTGACCATAATGTTCTGCTTGGCTTCTAGATGGGAAGGTGTGATGTGTAGGTTTTGAGGACCATCTGCCGAGAACTCTTCTGTCTTAACCACCTTCATCCTACTAATCACTCCCAACTCACAAAAAACCCCAAATATGGAACCTTTCCCCTGTCTAGATGCAATTCCTGGTTTTGTTTTTACATGTGTTCTTGTCGTCTGTTTAGTTTTATAGTGGTCAGTTTTCCAAATTTTGCCAACAACAGCCCAAAAAAGAGTTTGCCTAAGAGAAAGAATTTGCTGGGAAGTGGTTGTTGTTCCTTCCACTTACAAGCATTGATACCTGTATTTCCAGGTCATTCTGGTATCTCTGTATATTGATCATTCCTTCAGCAACAGAGGGCCTGTGACCTGCTTTTGTCAGACAGATGTGAATCCAGTCTTCCTTTGATCTCTGTGGGCACAGTCTAGAGCAGAATTTGGCCTCTTGCTGCCCTCAGGAAAAATAAATTGGGTTAAAAAAAAGGAAGCACTACTGTGTCACCCTCAAATATGGCAGCTTTTAATCTGAAGCCTGTATCAGTGGCAGTTCCCATGAACAAAAGGTGTTCGTAACACTGAAATGTCAGCCGTCTTGCAGTTGTGTATACAGCTAGAATCTAGTCTGGCTGCTGTTCTGCATAAGAGAAGATTCCTTGCTAAGCATATTGATCTCATTGAAGATGTCCCTGCTCGTTGCAGGGGAGGCTGGAGTAGATGACCTTTAAAGGTCCCTTCCAACCCAAACTATTCTATGATTGCTTTGATCAACCTTCCTTCCTCCCTCCCCAAAAGATGTTATCCCCTGGGTATAGCATAGCCTGGTCTTCCCAGTTATCACAGCGCTGCCTGATTTGGTGATGTGCTCCCTTTATGCCAGCACAGTGAGGTCCTAGCTGCAGGACCAAAGAGATTAAAATGCTCTCTTCTCATTCCTCTGCCTTCTAAGGTCCTTGGAGACCACGGAAGTAAGCCACAACCGCCACAGCAGCCCCAGCAGCCATCACAGCCCCAACAGCCACCTCAGCAACAGCCGTTTGCACCACCAGCAGGCCCACCGCCTCCACCGCTCGCTGGGCCACCTCCACCACACTTCCTCCACCCTCCTCCACCAGTTACTTCTGTTCCACCTCCCCTGCATCCTCCAGGTATGTGTTCACACAGCAGTATATGGCAGTCTGAGGCTGCAAGTTAGGACATCCCAGGCTTGGAGCAAATCAAAGGTTTAATCGTTAAATGCTATGGGACAGTCAAGCAATCAGGTAACATGTCCTTAAACCTAGCTAGTCTTCGTTCAGTGTCTCTGTCAGCCTATTTAACATTTGTCCGTCAATACTTTAAAAATGGCAGCTGTTCCTTGAAAAAAAACCTCTAGGCTTTGTTTCTGTGAAACAGCTTTTGGGTGCTACCGATCCATTTGCTTTATTGATAAATGTAAAGAAATGGGTTCTTGTTTATCAGTGGAGGAAGCTAAGAACACAGGAATTGCTATCCTGTGTCAGATCAGCAGGCTGTTTAGTTCAGGGTCCTGTCTGGCTATGACTGATTCCAAGTGTTTGAAGGGTGATGCTGGAATTGGCAATTCTGCGACAGCAGCTTTAACAAACAACTTTCCTCCTAATTCAGGTCAGTTCTTGGTTGGTTTATGCCTTGAAATACCAAGCCCTGTATCTTTCTGTGTTTATTTCTGTGTATTTTATTGTAACAACTGCCACTGCAGGATGATTCCTACTGCTCCTGGAAGAGTCTAGTGTCCAGTGCAGAATTAAAGCAGTGCTTCATTTTAAAAGCAAAATATAAATAATATAAAGAAGGTCTTTACCATGGGTTTCTAGCCCATTGGATATGGTCAGTCCTCAGCACTGGCAAGTTTGTGTGCTCTTATCAATGCCCTTTGCCTCTGCAGTTACAGGCTTGAGTCCTGAAACCTATTGAGATAGCAGAGGTAAAACTTCTAATTTTTTTCTACTTTGTTGTCTTGAGCACCATGATACAGAACAGTTTCACTGTCTCTTCTGCGCATGTCATAACTCAGTTTCCACAAAGTTTCTTAATGCATCTGCAACATGGAGGCCAGTAGTACTCTTTCTGAGCGCCAGGCAAAATGAGGCAATACTAGTGGAGAGAACAAAGAACTTCGTAACTGAAAAGGCCAAATATGCGTACTCGTGCAGCGTTTTCCAGGGGGCATAGGGTCGTCTTGACCCTTTGCAGTGCAAGTTTACAGACATACTGGCCACGGCCTAAGACACATTTTTCTGTCTTTGCTTCTTACTAAGTCTGCGAATCTTCTGATCCAACATGAGTCATGTCTGTGCCCCTGTTGCTTCTGGCTTAAATAGTGCATTGAGGTTGAAGCGAAGGCCACGCTCTGGGCAAAACGTTTAAAAAAAACCCAACCAACAACAAACAAGCAAAACGACACACTGGCGTCTGCAGCAGGTTCTCCTCTCCAGCTCCTTCAGTGGTTCTAAAGGCCAAATCAATTGTTTGTGTGTTGACACTTGGAAAAATGAATTCTCCAGTGTGAGAGCAGCAACATTTAAAATTATAATGTCAAGGTAAAGAGATCATCATTTGGGAAAACGATATAGTTTGTAGGCTAGTTGCTGCTTAATACCACCAATTTTTCCTGCTGATCTGTTTGCTCAAATATATGAAATTATTCAGAAGTCTGCTTTTAGATTTAGCTTGAGGTACAGAGATGACATGCTTTACCTGTTGTCCTCACTTGTTTTGCTTGCTTATTTCCATAGGTCTGCCACCACCCGGTCCTATTCCAGGTAGGTGTTAGCTTGCTCTTCATAACAGCAGTGGTTCTGAACACGTAGATGGCCCTATCTGAGCATTTGGATTAAGTAACACGAGATAGGATGACACCCAGACCTATTTTAGAGCATAGTTAATTTAAGGCTAATAAACTCCAATGCAGTCTTGAACTGTAGCTGTTTATCTTGTATTCTGGACCTAAATAAGAATCTGTAGGGCTTCTTAATACTATCTTGTTTCGTCTCTGAAGACCAATCTAGAAAGTGAAAAGGAGACCTTCAGATGGCAAAAGCCACTTAGATTTGAAATGATTTAGTTCTTGTTATGGCATTTGCACAGCAAAAGTCTGAGTGACAAATTGGTGCTTTGTATAGGAATTTGGAGTGTGAGACTGAGCAGAACAAATGCCATTTCCATCAGAAGCCGTTGCT
This sequence comes from Burhinus bistriatus, assembly GCA_013397275.1. NCBI lineage: Eukaryota > Metazoa > Chordata > Aves > Charadriiformes > Burhinidae > Burhinus > Burhinus bistriatus. The sequence continues at coordinate 595,514 of VYXH01004801.1, forward strand.
CCCCGGTGTGCAGTAGAGATGGTGAATACTAATAAAAAAATGTAACAACTAATCTTGTGCGTAAGTTAAGGACCACACTAAATCAGAGCTACCATAAAACTGAGTTTCCTCTAGCTGTAATTGTTTTTTCTTCTACTGGAAATTTTGCCTAGTCCAGGGAAAACAAATTTAGCTATTTGTGTAGTAGACCATTTGGAGCGATAGTTCTGACCAGATGCCCTACAAGTGAAAATCCAAGGCTGATGGTGACGGCATATATGCAGTCAGGCCACCACCTCTGTGTTTTGCTGTATACTTGATTCATGTACTCGCAACATGTCTGCACCCAAAGCAGTTGATATGCTTGTCCTCACCATACGTCAGACATGTTGGACTTGATTCACAGCTTTTGTGTCCATGCTTTTGTATTCATGCTCTGCCCTGGGCTTCCCAAATGGAAATATGGAAAACCTACACTAGCTGGGCTGTCCCTCAGACTGAGAAAATTCCTGCTGTGTTTGTTAAAATGTCACTTTTCATACTCCTCTCAATGTACAAGAATATTGCAGAGCTGGTTTTCATTGTTATACTAGAAGGAATTTGCTTATAGTAAGCTTGGATTTAGAAGAACTATTGTAGTGAAATTAGATCCAACCTGGTCTTGACTGTAGCCATCGCAGGGCCCAGTTGCTAGTCAAGTGCATTTAGATTAAAGTTGTCTGGGAGGAGCGAGATGGATGAAATGACCAGGCCGTTGCAAAGAACTGCCACTTCAGGTAACTGGGTTGGAAAGGGACATGAGGGAGAATACCTGCTAATTATGATAATGATGATCCACCACCATTAGAGTTAGGTGGTTGTAACAGTAGTACTTTGAAGTACTTGTGCTTGGTGGGCATGTGTGACTGAAGTGCTCTAGGCATTGCATTTTATTGGAAGATCTTAGGAAAAGGGGACGAGGGGGAAAAAGCATCTAAGAGTGAGACGTGTCCACCAACTTGCTTGCAGCATAGATCTCCAGTAGCTGAGCTGGAGACTTCAGGCTGCCTCTCTTTGCAGTGAGAGCCTTCTAGGAAGGGGTTCTCCTGACCCATTTTAGGTTAGGTGTTCACAGTAAGAGCTGGTGAATTGTTCCCTGGTTTCATTGACTGTGCTGGCTCAATCACCATTGACTTGAAAGGGAACCTGGAGCTGCTAGCTTCAGTGTAAATGACTGCAGTTAGTCAGGTGACTCCTATCCTTTGTATCAGTACTGTTTGCTCCTTTTTTTGTTTAAACAGAGGAATTTTTATGCAAAGTCAAGCCAATGGGTTGTTAGTCTGTTCTTGTTGGCATTGGTAACTGCCTATAGAAATAATGGTTGCTTATAGTTATGGAGACAAGTTTGAGAAGTTCCCTTAGGAGCAATCAGCACCTCCTTCTCACTTTCAGATTGGTCAAGGTTGAGGACTTTGGCTTCCAAGGCTTATGTCATTTCTGGAAGTGGCCTTCATAAACTTCTGCTTAATTCTGCTTTCTTGAAGATAGCCTTGTGATTTTGTATAATAACTCTTCATGTGTTTGACATTGGGCCCATTTTTAAACTGTCACCTGTCAGACAACTCTGCATCATTGGTGCTGTGTCTTCTCGTGATTTTTAAATGCGTATGTGCTCAGAAAATTGGCTTTCTTTAAAAACAAACAAAACCAGGTGAATTCTATGTTATGTGCTTTGTAAGAGACAAAGTTACTCATTTTAATCAATGGAGCAATAAAACCTTTGCTGTAGTTGTAATGTGTCTGCATCCCAAGAATCAGACTTTTCTGTCTTCCACAGGACTGTAAGGGTTAATGTTTACTCCTTAATGAATCTTCTGTTTAAGATGAATAAGCCAAAATAGAAGGTAGTTCTTCCTTTGTTTTTCTTTCCATACCCCTACAGAACTAACATAGCTGTAGGGTTTTAATTTGGGTAGGAGATAAAACCCTGAAGGAAAAATATTCCATTTCCAACAGGGCCTTGTTTAGAGTAAAAAGATGCTTTAACTGCTTTTAACTGTAAACAGCAATGAAGTCTTGTTCCCTCATGGGAAGCTGTGGGAGCTTTGTGATGACTTATGCTTCTGTGTCTAGGGTTGTTCCCGCCTCCTCTGGCACCACCACCAGCTCTCCTCATTCCAACCTTGGATGGGTAAGACCACACCTGGGCTGAGCCATCGGTACAGCTCCTCCGTAGTGAGGAAGGGAGGAGGAGAGGTCTAAAATCAGTGCTAGTAATTCTTAGTCTGGTCTTGGATTGGGGTGGGAGGTGAGAGCGGAGTCTGTAGGGAGAATCCTCTGTGCGTTTACCTTGATTTGTCATATTCATGACACGGGAAGGAGTCAATAAAATCTAGGTGTGTGCTTAGGTCTAGTGCAGAGTAGTTGATCGCATGTTATGTTACTCCAGACGTTTTCTATAAAGATTCTCCAGGTACTCTGTGAGCACTGGTTATTTCCCAGGAAGTCTGCCTGATTTACAGAAGGGGTTACGGCAGTTTCAGAAACTGTGGAAAAGTAACCACACCCATATGCCTTTCTGATAGTTTGCAGTGCAAAGTGAGAGAGATTGGCTGAAACCATGGGTTTCCCATAAGGATGTTTCAGAGACCTTCAAAAAAAAATTGGGTAAACTTGCAGCACGGACATAGCTACAAGGGGTCACTGATGTTAGTAACTTGCATCCTTCTTTCCCTCTCCAAAGCCAGCCAGCCAGCTACAATAACAGGCAGCCTCCTCCGTTTGGCTACAACTCTGCAGGTGAGCACTGAAGATAACAGTCAAACTGCTTATCTCTCTATTCTCTGGTATTTTGTAGTTTAGGCTTTTCTTAAGCTGACGGACATTGTGCTTGCTTTAACTTTAGGGTCTTGCCTGTGCCCCAAACTATCCCAGTCACTAGACACATCTGCTGAGTTTGGCTACACCATAAAGTGTTTGGAAAGCTGAATGTTTTTTGCAGCAAGGGTGAATGCAATTTTGTAGTTGAGCGCTAAGCCTCAGGTCACTGTTTTCAGTGCAGATACCCAGCAACAGAGAAGCTTCCCCATGTGCCTCAGCAACGTGTTCCTGTGCTTGTTTGCACATATACTTGCTCACACTCTCTTGCATTTCCCCCACCCTCAAGGACAAGCACAACCATCAGCTTCCATCTCCTCCCTGAGCTTTTGAACGTCGTCCTCCTCCCGCTTTATCGTCTTCCTTGCCTACAGGCATGTGCAGGCATCTGTCTCCTTTTGTTTTGGAATGGAACAGGCAGTGGCAGAATTTCAGCAGAATTTCAGTTTCCTTCCCTGTTGCCGCCCTGCCAGCAGTGCCCATGTCTTCTCCCATTTCCCTAGTGACCAGCGCTTGGAGTGGCACCTCCTCGCTGTGCTGAGCAGACGACATCACAGGCAGCACCGCGCTCTCTCCTCTGCAGGAGGTGTTGGAGGAGTGGGCAGTGTGAGGCCGTCCTGAGAAACGGGACGCTGCCGTATGTGCAGCTTTTCAGCAGCCAGTACTGCTTTGGGATATGACCTCGCTGGTCCAGCTGAGCGGGCCCCAGCAGGCTGGCATCTGGATGGGGAAGTGCTGGTGGCTCTGGGCTCGTCAGGTGGCATCCTTCGTTAACAGCTGGTGCCCCTGGCCCTCCCCAGCTGCCACCGTAGGCGAGAAGGTACCTGGTGAGAAGTGAGCCCTTGTAAGGGTGGCCGAGAGCACAGGGCTAACTAAACTCCGCAGGCTCAGGAGAGGGGTGCCTCAGCATTGCAGGCACCTTTGCGCTCTAAGCCAGGATGTCTGGGAGGGATGGATCGAAACTTTTTTGGCTGGAGACCTTATAGCATGCCCTATATAGCAGGAACTATAGAGAGCAAGAGCTAGGGGAGTGCATAGCCCTTGCAGTAATGTGCTGTGTATGGGGCTGGGGAGATTTTGTAGCGACGTCCATAAATGTCTGGTCTTGCTTGTGTCTTCCTCAGGGAAAAGGTGTTCGTATGTTCTTAGCAAACTGCTGAAAGTAAAAAGGGAGAGTGAGGACAGGAGGGAGCTGGTCTCCTTGGATTCAGCTGTACCTCCAGAGGGCACCTTTGGAAAGGAGGGGACAGAGAGGATGCTGTTAATGCTTCAAACGAACAAGGATTCTGCTCTCTCGCTGCAGATTCAGGTTTCATCAGCTACCCACCCATCTCCACATCCCACACGCCCTGGGTGACGACAGTGGACAAAGGCACAAGCAGTTCCAGCAGCAGCCATTGGGAGTACTCAGGCTCCAGGCGCGAGCGGGAGCGCGAGCGGGAGCGGGAGCGGGAAAGGGAGCGAGACAGAGATCGCACTCCGACCACCAGTGAATACAACAAGTGAGTGCTGGTTTTTTGGCAGCTTCTGCTGACAGCTACCCGGTAGGCAGCTCTGGCCTTGCCCTGGAGTGCAAGAAGGTGTTTGGTCAAGGGATGGGATTATAGATTATACCAGTTTAATTTTCTGAAATGTCTGGGAAGAGATACTTTGGATCAATAACTAGAGGACAAACTAGGAGCCAATGTCACTGACTGATTTCCTGTGTCTGTTTGTTGTGGTTGGTATTTTTGTTTAAATCCGGCAGAACCAGTTACACTTGCTCTCCCACCTGTGATGTGAGGCCAGTAAATGGAATAGCCCCTCTCTGTTTACTAGGTATTTCACAGCTCAGTGCGAAATGTTGGCCATAGGAGCTGCTGCTTCTTGTCTTCTAAATGCAACTGTCAGATCAAAGGACAAACCACCCATGCTTTGCTCGGCTTTCCTACAGAGGCTTTCAGGGCAAGGAGTGCCATTCGCCAGGAGTCAGTCAGGAAATGTAAATCCTTAACCAGGCGTTTCTGCGAGCGGTGCTGGAGACAACCACCTTGGTGGGAACTGATGTGATCTCAGGGGACAGCAATGCTGGGAGCACTTGGGAAAGGAGGCTTTCAGCCTCCCAGCGTTGATCTGGAGAGCTAAAGTGAAGGCTAGGCTGCAAAGACTCATCACTTTTGTGTTCTGTCACAGGCAGCGTCAGTGTTTTGCAGGCTTCAGGCTCAGAAATACCAATAGTCATTAAAAACATGATCAGAATGCGCATTCCTGGCAGAGGGGTGCTGCCTGCCGGGGAACTTCCCAGCCCAGGGGGTGTGCCAACAGGGCAAAGGCTTCCTAACCCTTTTTTTTTTTTTTTTTTTTTCTCCCCCCCCTTTTTTTTTTTTTTTTTTTTTAATTCCTCTCCCCCTGCCTTTTTTTTTTTTCCTTACAAGCTTGTGGGCGCTGCGGGTGGCAGGGGAAGGAACAGAACAGAAGACCAACTTGCTATGGTTTGAAGAGCTCAGACTCCCACACTTCCTGAGCGGGTTCATGCTGCAGCCAAGTCCTGTGATCAGCACTCCTGAGCACATTGTTAGCATTTCTGGGTGCTTTCGAGCATGCTGACCTCTAAGATCATGCGTGCCAAAGCAGCGCAAGTAGTCACGCTCAGCGGAGTCCTTTGGAGCACTCCTAGATGATTGATACTGGACACTTACTTGTCTAGCTTGTTTCCATGAGTGTTAGGACGATATTTCAGACTTCCTTTCTCTCAGAGTCTGAATATTGTTTCCCACAATGGGACTTGTTAACCCTTCAGATTTTGACTTTTGGAAGTTGAATAGGGACAATGAGATGTAGGGGGGAGTGCGGGATGTATCTGAATTTGGGGTGTATCATGCCTTGAGCAGATAGCTGGGCGTAGGCAGAAAGACCATGTCAGCCGTACTCACAATTTGAGTTTTTGAACTCGTGGGGAAGAAAATAGTCCCTTAGTCTAACTCACACAAAAAAATTGCAGGTTATCTGGGATGATAGTGTTGTGAGGTAAAACCCAGCACCAGGGGAGGCAGAATGATGAGAGGAGCATGTTTCTGTTGTTTTTGAACAAGGAAGCTGGATGTCTCGGACAGGATTGTGAGGGCAAAATCCCTGAGATGTTGGCCACATGCCTGCTGCTAAGGTACTCCCTTGGCAAATCCAGAGAACAAATTTTGTAAACCCTTTGACTTGAGAGGCCAGGAGAAAGCTGTGATATTCAACTGTTCGGGCTTATGAGCTACATAATAGGCAAATGGAGAAAGCTATTTCACTGTGGTTAGAAACTGGCTTTGGGTTGCAGCTTGGGTTCAATAAGCAGCAGCAGCTTATTGTTACAGGTTTTTTTCAGGAGCATCATGAATAGCCTGTTGATAGAGTAAGAGGTGACAGATTGTGTTGGTGAGGGTGCGGTTCTACAGGCCTGTAAAGATGGCTCCTGACTTTCAAATCCATGAGTGGTGTGTTCCTCTGCCTCACTTCTCCTTTCTCTTCTTAAGTGACGATGAACGATACCGCTACTACAGCCGAGAGCGCAGCTACGACTTTGAGCGTGACTACCGCCGGAGTCGAGATCGCAGCAGGGAGCGAGAGGATCGTCACCGAGAGCGCAGGCACAGAGACAAAGAGGAGAGCAGCAAGCATAAGTCTTCGAGACGGTAAGAGCTGTGTTGAGTTGAACTGGGCTGTTGATGGGAACTCCCCTTAGCTGCAGACAAGAAGCTTGATGTTCTCAGAGTGAACTGTCGCCCTGGGTCATTCCGGCTTCCTGTGACCTGCTGGTGTCCTGACCCGTGATGCCCAGGCAGAGAAAGTGTTCCTGGGCTCGTACCCGGGCAGGAGGCAGAACTGTCTGTAATAGGGAGAGGGGTCCCTGGTGTCCGTAAGTTCTCAGTAAGGCAGCTGGCAGGATGTTGAATCACTGCCAACAAAATTGCAGCACTGTCTGACAAAGGAGAGGTTAACCTGTGCTAAACGGCACCTCAGAGCGGCGTAGCTCCCACGCCTCAGAAAGGACACATGAAGGAGAATGCAAAACCATAACAGAAGCATCAGCTTCCAGTATTACGTGTTCTGTGCAGAAGAGAAGAGCTTTCTTCAGCCTGTCATCTGAAATTCCTTCTTGGAGCAGGAGGTTGAGCAGTGTGTGATCAGGGCTCTGTGCCCAGTGCTTCTGATAGTGAGGTCGGTGATGATCTGGATGAAGGGGAAATGCTTTTGGAGCAGAGCAGGATCTCCTAAAATCCCAGCTTTTCTGGAGAGAGTGTATTTGCTACAGATGATCTGCCTGTGAGAGCATTCTTCTAGCAAAGTAACAGGTCTGGTCTGAGGCATCGCTCAGTTGCTGTGCCAGTTAACGGCCTGGTAGTGACTTCAGCAGACTTGTGCTTTTCATTTTTTTGCCTTTTTTTTTTGGTACTTCAACTTACTTCCTTCTTTTAGATGAAATTCATGTCAGCTCTGTAGGTAATTACCCTTACTTTGAAATTGGCATCAGAAAAACTCCTACATACAGACTGGAGGCAAAGGGTGTTCTCATCCTTAAGGAGATGAATAAGTTTTCAAGAAAGGACTGATTGCTGAAGGGTTGGAAACAAAGTGATGGGAAGAAGGAGCAGACCGTAGTCAAAATTGAATACAAAACAAGTGGAAGCTGAGTTGATACCAGACTGACAAGACAATAGCTTTAAGGGTTGTTTCTCAGCTTCCTCTACTTAGAATTGAAATGTAGTGTTAGATACCTGACTGCGTGGACAGGGTGGAATTCACCAAGGCAGTGTCAGAATCTGCTGGAGAGCTCGATTTACAGAACTGGGCTACCGCAGGAGGCGGGAATGAAGCGAGTCGTCCTCTGCTCCTGAAACCACACGCAGATGCTCTCTGTCTTGCTCAAAGTGGTAGGATGGGAAGTGTTTGTTAGCTAAAGCAGATGGAGGAATACTTTTTGTTTAAGGCCACTTCAAGTGCATATCGGAGTCCCTGCTTGAGGCACTTGGAGATTTGAGCCTGTTCGAGGCATTTGCAGGAAGATGAAAGGGTTCGGTTGTAGTTTCCGGTTTACTGCAGATTGACCAGTCTGAAGCAAATCACTGACGCTCATTTAAATATTAAAGGACAGTCGCATTGGTCGAGCAGAAACCACTGCCACATTGCTGTCCGCAAAGTGGCTGAGGAAGTGTTGAGGAGAGGCAGCGGCCTTTTGTTTTTCTTCTTTTTTTTTTTTCTTTTTAATGACTATGAAACCATTTATTATACAAGTCAGAAAATTACTTGAAGCCAGGAGCTTTTCAGCCAGGGCTTCAGTTGTTCAGCCAGTTTGGTGTCTCTGCTACTAAACTGGTATTCCAGCTGTGGTAAGAATTTGTCTCTATACCCAACTCTGTCCCCAATGGCGGAGCTGTGTGTCTGTACTGTGTGACCGTACGTCCTGCTGTGATAAATTTAATTTGCTTTTTGCTGTACTCTGTGCTGTGTTTAATTCTGCCACCTTCACAGCACGGTCAGCTGTAGAGAGCTCACCTGGTTTTCAGCCTGAGGAGAAACAATTGCGTGTTTGAGACGCAGCAGAAAATCTCCTCCCAGGAGGGGCCAAGAACCAGCGTGGACAAAACCAGAGCTCCCCCCTTCCCCCTCTCCCTGATGGGAGACAGAGGTGGATCGCCGTGTGTGGGGTTGTGCCGGGCGTGCTGCGCGTACGCGGTGCAGCTGCCGGGGTCAGTGGTGCAGGGCTCAGAGGCATCCACAACCATCGGAGCTACTTCTGGCTGGGATTTCTCCTGCGTCGCAGAAATCCTGTCTACACATCCCCAGCTATCCAGCTGTGTCTGGAAAACCGTTCCGGGTGAGGAGGTAGAGGAGTTCTAAAGCACAAAGCTAGTGAAGTACCAGGTCATTTCTGAGTAAGAAGAAGCAGAAAAAGGGTCTGCCTCCCATTAGGAAACCCATGTTTCTCTAGCTAGGTTGATGCCTTTCTTGCCTCTAGTCCAGGGATTTCCCCAAGGTGTTCAGAGGAGTGAAAGTTTCAAACACCTCTTAGATTTAGGACTCTTCCTTCTCTCAGTAGCCTCGGTGCTTCGCACTGAAGCTTTTCAGATGTGTCAGAGTTGTTGGAGCTCCCGTAGGAGTGGGAAGGACACAGGGATGTTGCTTATAAAAAACTATCCAAAAATTATTCTGACAGGAATCTGCCTAGTGTGCTGCCTGCCTAGACCGTGTGCTGATGCAGCGTGTGGTGTAAAGCAACCACCTCCAGCGGTTTGCATAACCTGCCCTTGGTTCAGCCACGTGTGATATCAGATCGTCCCAAATAAACACGATGAAGCCTTTCAGTGGCACCGTGATGCCCGCAGCACTTCTGATCTGTCTGCTGTTTGTTCTAGATCAAAGCGCTCTGTCCCCGCACATGCCGTAGAGTCACTGCGTGTGGGTCTCTTCTGCGGCAGAGCCGTGCCCGTGCAGGCTCTGAGGGAACTTTCTCCTCCCCTTTCTTCCCCACCACAGCAAGCAGCACGAGAGCGAGGAGGGGGAGAGTCATCGGCGTCACAAGCACAAAAAGAACAAGCGGAGCAAAGAGGAGAAGGAGGCCAGTGAGGATGGTGCCCAGGAGGGAGAGGAGCAGGATGCCAAGGAGTGACCCAGGCCCACCGTCAGCCCTCAGGAGGAACTTACTCCTTTTGAACCAGCGTGGCATTGGTGATGTTTTGGTTGGGGGGGGGGCAGGGGGGGGGTTGCTTTTTTAATTTTTATTTTTTCCAAGGGAGGAGAGGCTGACTCTGGGTGAGCAGTGAAGCATGTGGCAGCGGTTGGAGAGCTGAGGCTGCACATGCAGTTAAAACTTTTTTTTTTTTTTTTTTTTGATACAAGACAAAATACAGCAGTACTAGTATACAAAGCACTGAGCTACTCTACTCATAAACATCCCTAGGGAGAACTTTGTTGTATCAGATCCTATGGTTTCTGATGGAAGATGGCTTCAGCTGAAACTAACGCATTTAGGTAATAGGTTTTGTCTATTTTTTGTCATCATCATTCCTTTTTGAGAAATAGGACAGTAAGTGCGACTTGAAATTTATTGTCCAAAGAAAAGTGTGATTTAGATCCTGAGAGCCAGCTTAGAGTCTGGCTTCTAGTAGTGAAAAGTCTCATCCCCAAATAAATTTCTTTATAGCTACAAAAATATCTTCTGATTTCTCTGTGGCCAGCCGGGCAGCGTGCGAGGAGGAACGGCTCTTACTGGTGGGTGACAAGATCCTGCTTTGGTCTGATGGCTTTGAGAAGCCGTCACGTGTGTTTGCGCAGGGTGTGCAGAGACTTCAAACCCAGCTTTTTTTAATCCATCGCAAAAATAGTTCTATCGTATATTACCCTGTAAGTGGGAAATCGACGGAAGACCCATAGGAAGAGCATGAGTTTCTCTTTAATTAGTTTTGACTTTTTTTTTGGTTTTGGTTTTTTTTTTTTTAACTAAGAGTTGAGCTGAATAATCCAGCCCAGTAGAGAACACGAAGTCCCATCCAGCAGTTTGCCCTCGTGGGGCTGGCTTATTTCTATTTGGTTATCACCAACACTCCTGTGCAATGCACTCCTTCCCCCTAGATCTCACAATAAATTCAGCCAAATTCCAAAGTTTGTTTGGACTTAGTGTTGGTTGGGGAGGGTGGCAACAGTGATGTTTCTGGGTGGGAAGAACAGGGGAAATTGTTCTGAGGGGTTTTTTGGTATGTCTGCTACTTAGGATACTGCACTCCTGTTGGTGTGAGTCCACAAGCGTCTCATTTTTAAGTATCTTCCACTACTTTGACTTGTTATTTAAAACTGTCTTAAATCTCTGCCCTAAAATCATATGGTTCTGGAATGTTACGTATCTTTTTTTATATTGTAATCTTGCAAGCCCGAGCGTCATGTGACACTTACAGCCTTAGAGACTTGAGCCAGTATAGTGCTATGGCAACAGTTCCTATGCTCTGACAGTGCATTTGATGAGTCATGAACTGCAAAAGCTGTGGGGAGAAGAAAAAAAGAGGGGGGGGGGTTGGTTTGTATTTTGTTTTTAATGTAGCGCTTGAAGCATGCTTTGAGTTCATGGGAGAACGTGTGTGCAGTGGGGAGGTGCCTGCGCTGAGCCAGAGTCAAGGGCAGGGCCTGGAATCAGGCTTTAAAGTATCCCTCCCTCGGCAACCATGGCAGAGTTCTGGTAGAACACCGTGGTTTAGGAATATGCCATCTCTTGTCAGTTGCCAGTGTGGGCATGGGGTGAGGGCAGCGGTGCCTCGCCAAGGGGCGAGCTGCAGGAATCCCAGCTCCGGGCACTGCACGGGTGGAGCGAGGGGAAACCTCCTGGCACGCTTCTCCTGGGGTCAGCGTGGTGGGTTTCAGCTGTGATTGCCCAAGAGCTTTCAGGAACTTGGGATGAACTTGCTTTTATCCGGTTGTGGCCTGGAACAGGTGGAGGAGAAATCAAACCAAAACTGACGAGAAGGATTCAGGAGTGCTTGGTACGCGTCCCCTGGAAACACACTTTTTGGCAGTGTGATGGCAAACGTGCCCACCCTCCGCTTCCAGAGCACAGGCTCACGTGCACAACATGGGAGTGACAAGTGGGAGAGGGGCCAAGCATCCCCGCCTGGGCCTCCGTAAAGAGCCCGTATTCTGTAACGGTGAAATCTGGTGGTTTGGTTTTTTTTCCAGAACACAAACTCTGAAATTGCTAGGGCAGCTAGCACCAGAGGAAAGGCCAGGCAGTGCCCCCCAGACCACTCTAAGCTGGTTTTTGCCTGTCTTGAACTGGGGGGAAGTGCTGGCAGTAGAGTTTTACGCTAAGGTAAGTCTAGAATTGGCCCCCAGTCAGTACTACTTCCTTCTTCCAGTTTTGCATGCTCAGGTACATGTGGTGCCTCTCCAAGGGGGGACAGAGGTATTCTACGTGTACCCCCGCCCCGGTCTCTTGCTCTGTTTGTGGAGGTGGGAGAAGCTCCTCAACCTGTAAATAGGCATAATTCATGGTGACCAGACCCAGGCTGCATCCCTCCGCACCGGGGCTCAGTGATGGTGGTGTGGGAGAGGACACGGAGACTCTTGTAAAGACGAGTCAGCGCTGCAACTTCCTCTTGTGGTTTTTTTTTTAATGTTTTTACAGACGGACCCAAGTCCTTCACTGATGGTAGCAGGCTTACGCTGCCAGAAGCAGCTGTGAATTTAAGGGAAATAGTTTGAAATGGGTTTATTTTAATGAAATAAATAGCGGTGAAATTATTGCTTTTAATGTGGTAGAAAAGTCTAAAGGGGGGGCTTTGGAAATAATCTTTACTGGTATCGGATAACTACTGCAGGTTCCACGGTTGGGTTCCCTGGGGAATACTGAATGGTGACTAACGATTCTCAGAAAAAAGGCCAGTTCTTGGGCTGGTGGCATCAGTACTCGTACTGGAGCAAAGCCGGAGGTGAGAAAGGGGCCTGTGCGTTACGGAGTGCGGAATGCCCCAGGTGCCGAGTGCCGCTGAGGGTGAACTTGACAGCCAGAGCTGAGCGCTTGCACAAGTCTTGTTACACAAGCGCCAGCCAGCTTAACGTGGAGAGAAGGTGTAAGGCATCTCAGGAGCTGAAGGACCTGCCGGAGGTCCCCTGACGCTACGAAATGGGCACAGCATTAAGGAGGAGAGAAGCTAACTTCCTCACGGTTGTGCAGCATATAGTTAATGGCAACGATGCCTTTTCTCCCAGCCCATCCGACGCTGCCATTCCAGTCAGGGGTGTTTTGTGCGGCCTGCAGTGCAGTAGTAGAAGTCACAACAAAAGCTAACCCAGCCCCCAGCCTGGACATGCAATTCCCTCTGGGAGCAACAGCGGCAGCCCCAGCGTTGCCTTAGTCGCTGAGCTGTGCAGCACGCTGAGCTGTGCAGCACGCTGAGCCAGGGAGTTAAGCCTCGCTGAATAAAGCTTGCTTTATTCCCTGGATTAGCTTTTCAGTCCAGTCAATTCTGAGCCCCGCAGGCAGTAGTGGGCTGTGGCCAGCCTCACAGAAGGAGCAGGGGCACAGCTGAGGGGAAGGGTGTGTGGGATTTACTTTTGTTCAGGTTTTTTTCCCCAGTCACAGCCATAGCTCCTTTCCTGGGAGAAGCAGAAGACATTGACCCTCTTTCCTGCCTCACAAGGTCAGTTTCTTGGAGAAGCGTCTGTTGTTGAGGTGACCTATTCTGGTGGCGTTAGCCAATACACTGGAAGGAAAGGTTAAAAAACCACCCGTAATACATGTTTTTCTGTAATATTACAATAATTTATAAAGGCATCAGAACAAATTCAACATCTATTAACAAGCTGATCTCAGAAACAATACTTAAATATCTAGGACGTTTTGGTGAAGTTGAAGGCACCTTGAAACAAGATGGAGTAATAGTAAAAATCGTGCTGCCTTCTGCAGCGTCCTCTTCACTTAAACTGTCTGACCACCAGCTGCGTGGCTTTTTCCTACTGTACTTTATACAAGTGACGTTTGGTACTACACGGTAGGAATCGCCCTCTATCTACATAAATATTTACTGTTCCATACCAGGCACAGATTCTGCACATTGATTGGAAAGAGACAAAAATCGCTGCAGGTTTTTCTGTTCCTTTGTGTCAGACAGAAGTCGAGTGTCTAGTTTTCCACAGGCACCTTTCTGACTTTTGAATTATTTTGCTCTCAGCGTTCAGGAGGAACAACAGGAAAAAAAGGCCCCGGAGCCCAGCTGGCCACACACTGTTGCTGCTGTCAAAGTCCACAGCAGTATTTATCAACCAAACAAAGCAGCCACTCCGTGTGCCAGGGAAGCTGTTGTGACAATTGAGTCCTAAGCTATTTCTGTATAATGGGCTCTGATAACAGGCCCTGCTATATAGTGCCTCAAGCTGACAGCCGAAGGAAGTGAAGTCACTCTGTACCTACACAACTAAGTCACCTAGCAAGGAACAATTCTACTCTGCAGTAATAGCTAATTACGAAGTAGCCAGCCCTAAGAAAAGCGCTGCTTAAGACAATGATGGGCACTTACCTGCAGCCAGTTTACTACAACAAGGAATTAAACATTCATTCTAGGTAGCATTTTGACAGGGGAGAGAAACTTCTTTGATTCTTATAATCTGAGCTGGCCCCATAAAAGCTACAGCAGAAACAGCGTAAGAGGGAAGATCTCTCTCAGTGCAACCCAGTTTGAGGAAGATTTGTCATTTCTCCTGCCGTTAACAGCCTTCTAAAAAAGGAAGGAATTGCTTCGTGTGGGGTCCCCAGGTCAGAACTTAGCAAGGTGTCATAGGTCAAACCAACCTGCCTTGGCTTCACTACTTTTATTCTAAATCGTAATTGTACAGCGGATTTGAACTGAAGCCAAACTGGGCACTCTGCTTCTGGAGGTAGCTTATTTCATACAGCTGGTACCATGCGGCCGAGGCAGCCAGCACCCCCCCGAGCTTACCCTGATCCAGGGAGTTGATAGTTTGCTCCAGCTGCAAGAGGGACATGAACAGAACTGCAGGAGCTCATCTGGCATGCCTGACAGGACAGGCGCTGTGTCAGGTACCTCCTCCCCACCTTAACTCTGCATCTGATCACTGGGAAACTGGTAAAAATAAGACAGCATCCTGGAACAGAGGTTTCTTGTAACAAGCCTGTCTACTTAATCATCTGCCTCCTGTGGGAAAAGCTCATCATTTTATCAAGCCATAAAACCAGGGAAACCAAGCTGAGGAAGGGGACAAAAATTAAATTCCTTATCTCCGGCTACTGTGACAGATGCACTCGACTCCTTAACCAAACTCGCAGTAGTTTGATTCAGGCTCCAAAGGAGGTAAAGGCCTCAGCTGTACCTGGGCCACGAACTTCCCTAGTTCCAATCCGTGCTGTGAAAACCCCCAAAGGAGCAGTGACACAGTGAGCATCGATGCATGTGAGCTTGGAACACCGATCGTGCAATTAGCACATGAGCAGCGGGTGGCTCTTCCACAACTCATTTATGAAGGAACAAAGCAAGCTGTGTGTACAAGGAGCCTCATGCATACCTTTTCCACAACAGCATGTAACCTGACTACAAGCCAACCGCTCTATCCCATAAATATGACAGCCTAAGCGAGCCCTCCTTGAGCTCTCCCTGCTAAGCAGCTGGCTGTGTGGCGGTGATCTCCCCTTGAGCTGGGACGCCTCTCGAGGTTGCTCCTGGAGGCAGAGAGACCTTTTACCAATGGCAGATCTCTGACAAGTGACCGATACCATGCATAACTTTGTATTATGGCAACTTTGATTTGTGTCTTGGTAACTTTGAATCTTTGTTATATCCTTTGTGCAATAAGTGAGTGAACCTTGCCCTCGAACTTTGTATCTTCCATGAAACCAGTTTCACTGATACCTTTGACAGTGGTTCTTTAAGCCATCTAAATTGCCCATTCACAACAAATCAGCATAGTCAGCAGGATCCTAAATCAGGATTTGCAACAGCTGCCTGGTGGTAGGACCTTCATACAAGCCAACACAGCTCCACCACGCTAACCTAGCAGCTCTTCGGCTGTCAGCTGAGAGTTACAATTGTTTTTTTAACATTCATTAGGTTTCAGTAACCTAAAAATATCAAGACTGGGGGCTATAGGAACTGCTTAATTAGGTCCACATCTTTACAGTTTTATTAGTGGCTTTTAAAAGCATGTATAAAATGACTCAATGTCCAAGAATGGCAGTCAGAGCAGTAGCAGAACTGTATTAAACCAGCAGGGGAAATCGGACAGTCATGCCCGTTTTAACCTGTTCAAAATATTAAGTGGCAAACAGAGCTCTAAAATTGAGGAAAGTGCCTCAAAGGTGATTCGTAGAGAAACAACAGAAGGAGAGCTTTCTCTGCAACACCAATTCTAAAGAGCTTGAATAAGCCCAGGAAGCTACAACAACTGTTCAGATTAGCCATTGCCTTGAATCCGACGACCAGATTTGTTGATAACCTCAGCGCAGTAAAGAAACGTTTTCTCTGAAAAGGAAGCTAAAAGTCTTCCATGGCAATATGCTGTGTAGCAAGAGTTCAGCATTCCCTTGGTTTATCTGTCACATGTTTAGCTTTGCGTGATAGCCAACTGATACCTGAAGCTGTTGTGTGCTTTGTTTGAGCTTTCACACGAGGCTTCCCGGCCAGGACACCACAGTAAGCGTGACTTTGTTCCTTTGCTCCTTCAGCATTGGGATTAGTTCCGAGTTGCTCATTCCTATCGCTGGCACTCCATTGACTGCCACTATTTCATCTCCGCACCTAATCAGAAGACAGGAAACATGCTTGTCAGGACTTCATTATTGTTAACACTGCACCCTAGGATCCCCAAGGTCATCCAGCCCACCCTGAGCCAAGATGGTCAACTCTTTGTTGAAGCAACTTTTTCACTAGATGAGAGACTAGGGGCAAGGAATGGATGCAAGCAGAGTGAGTGGTTGCTGTCAGAGGCTTGCTTCTGAGTCAAAGAGGGCAAGGGAAAAGGAGGACACTGCTGGTACTTGAGTGACACAGCAGTGAAGGTCACCAGCGGGAAAAGTTACAGAAAACAAATTTGTGCTGATAAACACACTCATCACCAAGGCTGCTCCTACAGCTACTTAACTAGTAATCACTAAGGTGAAGCGCTCACGACGCTGAAGCATGCTGTCACGTCATAGCTCCATACGATAGAGGTTTCAGAGTCCTGCCTGATCTGCCCACCTCTACGGCACACCAAGCTATCTTGAGTGGTTGTACCGGTCAGCTGTGATGATGTGAGGCGCTGAAGCCCGTCCCAGCTACCTTCCTTGTGTCTAATGGGGAAAGTGCTTTGCTGTCCTAGCACTGAAGCCCCAGTCTTCCCACCAAGGCCCTGACCCAGCTCTGTTCTTTACCCTGTTTTCAGGGGAGCAAAGCCCAGCTCCTACACCGAAACTATGTCCCCTGCAAGACAGCAGCCTCACTTTTATTTTTTACAGTCCTGCACTTGGGGCCTGTTGTATGCTTGCTGAGAAGCCGACTCTGTTGGTTCCCAGAGAGAACACTGCAAGGAAGTTCTGTGGGGTCCTCCAGCTCCACTATTCACTCCTCCACGCACTACAATCACTCACAAACCGGTCAGGAAAGCTCGGTTTAAGTTTCCTGGATAGAGGGGCTTTTGTTGCTGCCACTGGGATACTTTTCCTAATCCAGGAGATTTTATACTCTGAAACCTCCAACATTCATTTCAAACATCCCCTTTCTACTTCTATCTAATTACTCAATTAAAACCTTTACAGCCTTTTAAAACGTAACTGTTAATTCCTTTTAGTTGCACCTTTATAGAGAAACTAAAACACTCATTAATACAGGACTTGGTTTGTTACAACTTTGGTAACAGTATTAACTGCACAAATGAGTGGCTAAGAATTAGAAGTCATTAACTTTTAGCTCAGCTAGTTAAAAGGGTAAAAGACAGCCCCTCAGTAAAACGGTGCACGCTGACATAAGTACCGATAGTGTTTCTGACACAGACACCAGAGACTCGCAGGGCAGCTTGTACGTACTTCAGTTTCCTGTCTCGGAAGGCGGGAGTCCCCGGCACTATGGTTTTGATGAAGAATGGCTGATTTCCTTTGCTTTCCTCAAAGCCTCCAACAATGCTGAAGCCCCAGCTTTCCAGGTTACCTTTACTAAGGACAATATCTTGACAGCAGTGAAGGTAGCTGTGAAAACAGGCACAGTCAAAAACAGAAAGCTGGTGAGCATGTTTCGAGGAAAACTGCCTAACCAGAAAATTATGTTTTTGCTTGTGGAAAGCACAGCTATGTAACAGCCTCATATTTATTTTCTTTATTTAAGGACTTGATGCAACCTACTTGCAGGGCATGTTACAGGGATAATTCTCAAATACGAAGATGCCAGTCCTTTAGAAATCCTTTCTCAGTATTGTCAGTGCTAGTCTAAGAGTTAACAGAAAATTACCATTCTCTAAAGGGGTTTGTGACCTGAAAGATTCATTAATAACTTTATGAATTCTACTAATGAACATGCGCAGTACTAGTGAAGAAACCAAATTAATCATGAACAGCAGTTACACCCATGAAATGTATGAGAACCGAGGTTTTTTTATTCCATCTGCATACTCCATGCTTAGTACAATGAAGGCATTCAGCAGCTGTGTATCCCTGATGGAAAGCAAACATTTGAGGTACGGCAGCCTTTTGTCTACTAACTACCAAGACAGAATATGAAAGGTCTTTCCTGCAGAATCTACACCCAGGATTGCCGTGTACCATAAGATATCAGACTCCTCAGAGAGAGATCACAGACCACTGTTTTTGAAGGCCCGCCACTGAGGTATGTCTCCTCAGTAAGCCTGGGCTACGCTGCAGCGCTAGGGCTGCCTCAGAGAATGTGATCTAATAAGTGCTAACAGCACTTGCTCCTTGAGTTTGTAGCACAAAGACATGCAAAGCCTTTGCGAGGCGTCTAAAAAGGCGTGGCAGGAGCACAGGCAAGCAGCCCATGTACTCTGGCTTACAGTCAGGTTACATTCTGGCACTGAGGTGCTGCCAGAGCTACACTGTGTGAAACTGCCGCTGATCACCTCACTGAGGTATTCCAGCAGCTAAACTTTTCCTAATAAACGTTTTTGCCTCAAGGGCTTTGCTTGAGCAGTTTGCAGATGAGTTTCAGATTTCAAAAGCCTTCTCGGTTAACTTCTCACTAGGAGAAAGATCCAATTATCTACTTTCAAACTGTAATTTACTTTTGTATGAGTTCTTCACACACAAACACTGGAAGACCCAGCTCTAGCTTACTGATGGTTTTCTTCTACTGGTACCACACAAGTGTAAAAACACAGCTATGAGAAATGTATGTGGCAGCTTGTGCAAATAAATAGCCCAGAGAGCAAGAGTGGTAAGCACGACATCACCACAGAACATAAATAAAAGCATTAGACACATTCTCAAAGAGTTGGAAAAGGCTGTTCGCTAGACATCGGTTTTCCATACAAAAAAAAAAGGGGGGTTTAGGAAGAAAAATATTAATTTACTATAATGGAAAATGACTGTGGAAAAAGAACTTTAGACTTTACAGAAAGTAAAGGTGCAAGTTGTATTCTGACAAACACCCTGCTGAGTTTGCAGTTCTGCAAACTTTCAGAGTTTGTGGAGTGCGCCGCTCCAGTGGGGCCATGGCAGGGAGCTCCTAACAGGTGTTGCAGAAAGAGCTTAGGCTTCATGGAGACTGGCTTCAGGTACACCTCAAGGAAGAGGGTAGGAAGAAAACTGCTTTTCTGCCCCCTGAGAACTATCCGTAAGCCACACTCTGCATGGTGATTGTTTTCAAGAGTCAAAGCTTTTACAGAGAAAAGATAAATCAATCTGTAAACTTGCTATTTCTAGTATCTTTAGGATTCAGTGTGCAATGAATTAGGACACGCACACCCCCTCCAAACCAGCATTTTGAGATGGTATGTTATACTGTCAGTAGCTGGTATTGATTTAAGATAATACTATGAAGAAATCAAGTAAAGTTCCTATGCTGTCTTCTGTGACATATACAGTGATGATGATAAACATTCAGTAGCAATAAGGAGCAGTATACAATTAACCTGGAACACTCACCACCAATTACTAACAAAGCAAAGAATGAAGGAGGAGTAAGTTTACAAGGACAACAGAGGTACCCACAGTTGTATTACAAGACAAAAAAATGCAAGAAAGATACCAGCCACCTGGCTGAGTACAGCAAATATCTCAGTTGCCTGAGGTTAGATGGAAAAATATTACTGCACTGTCCCTCTTATGGAGATGTTTGTGTCTTCATTGGAAGTGCGCAGCACTGGCCATGGTGAGAGGTGGAAGATGCTCCAAGCTTACACACCAAGTGCTGCCGTGTGCAAGTAGCCTAAAGGAGCACAAGAGTGGTTTTCTTTTAGGAAGAATGTGACCAAGATGCTCATGTTATTCCCTCTGTTACCCAGGGTCCCAAGAAAGGCAAAGGACCAGGGTTGTCATCTCTCTCCTAAAACACTTCCGCAACAGTAGTCTGGCACATAACTCAAGTTCTGCAGGATGGACTACAGGGGCTTCGTGTTTCAGAACCAGCACATCACCAAGTGTGCCGAGATGACAGACAGTGTTTGACATAAACAGAAAACCAGGATCGAGGCTACAACTAAACACTGGGCTCAAGTGTTGCGACAACTGAATATGCTCCCCTAGCCTTGAACACTAACTTCGGTTCCGGTCTTTCAGCATGAAGTTTGGCTTCAAACTAGAAAGAAATACATGGGTTTCCTCAAAGGAAGAAAGGATATTTTTGCTGGATTGGAGTAATAACTGGAAAAAGAAGCTGAATAAAACCAAAATCGCCCATGCTATCAGCAATAAGCTTTAAACTTTCACACTGTACTGCAAAATGTTTCAGCATACTGAGGCTATGTCTACTCTAGCAGGGCAGGCAAAAAGGAACAGATCCAAGTGAAACAACTGGTGCTGAGGACACAAGGTCTAGTTGTTGGTACATTTTGCGGGATTTTCTGTAATCTAGTGTTAGTGTGGTACACAGCGGGTCTGTTTGTGCCAGAGTGCAAAGGACATTCCTCTGCAGCACTCCTGGTTTAGTCCCGTTCAAAAGAAACCCAGTTTGTCTGGGTTAAGACCTCTCTGCAATGTGAGCCAAAGTGGGGACAACTGGGGTCCTCACTTCAACTGCACGTTCCTGAGCCAAACTAAAATGCTAGTGTAGAGGCACCCTGAACCAGGTGACAAACAAGGGTGCCTTTTCTTTCAGTTTACAGATTCTCAAGCAATAATTAAAAATAATCTGATTGTGCCAGCCACAACGTCAAAGATAAATACCTTGCTTAGCTGAAAGGCAGATTCTTAATGGCTTTAGAGAAATCATTCATTCTGTAGATGACCAGCTAGTTGCTACCAGGTCTTACTGTGAGTGGATGGGAAAATGAGTGAGGAAGCACATTTTTTTATTGGAAACAAGAAGGAAGATTTTCTCAGACCCTGAAATGAAATAAGTTTGCTTTATGCCTCCTAATCACCCTCACACCCACAGAAGAACAGCAGACAAATTCAGATGCCTGGATTCAGGTCACAGTAAGAAAGGAAGACTGAAGAGCAGAAGGGGCATCTGAAATCATTGCTCCTTGCTTCAGTAGCAAGGTACAGTAACAGTCAAATGAAGAGGGGCCAATATTAATACCAGCATCAAAAGAATTTTGAGCAATGTATTAAATGGCAGGCAATGTCAGTATCGTTTTGAAATGAAGGCAGGTGATCAATGAGCAAAGAGTGAACTCCAGTCCCTGTAGCAGAAAATGCGGTGAAGCTGCAAGCCACCAGACATCCAAATAAATTAGAAAAGGAAGAAGGGAGAAAGTAGAGCCAGGTTTTGCCTTGTTATGCTTCACCGCAGGAGCACCCACGAGGAACAAACACCAGCCAGCATCTGAGGGTTTGTACTCAGGTTTGGGCTACCCAGGTGCAGCTCAGGCTAGTTCATACTAGGCCCGCACAGAGCAGACAGGCTGATTCCCTGGGAGAGCAGAGGAAACTTGGTAGGACGGTGCTGAGTACGCGCCAGGTTACAGTCGCTCAAGACACAAAAGCTACCGTCCTTGGGCTGTTTTGTTTAGCATTTACTGGCTGCTAAGTAACATGAGGATAATGTAACAGAGGCTTTGTTAGTATTTCTTCTTTCAGGTGCCTCAAGAAACAAGGCTGAAAATAATCTGGGCTTCCCACAGAAGGGTTTGGCTTTATTGTTCCACGTGCATCTCCAGCACAATCCTCCTCCGGTCAGCTGGAATGAGAACAGACTCTGCCTTTCACAGCTGAATGCATTTTGATGAAACTGCAAAAGTAAGCAAACCAGAGGTTCACCTTTCCAGGAAGGAGATAGAAATTCAAGCTTTCAAAGCCCCAGCCCTGTTATCTGGAATTTACCATGTTGCTGCTAAAATCTGTGCTAAGTCTATGGTCCAAAGCTTTGCAGCAGTAAAAAACCACTATTCAGAATCATTTCTGCTTCATGCTAAAGACGACACAATTATAACAGCAAAAAGAGTTAGACTAAAAGAATGCCTGTCCCTAACTAAGATGATCAGATTAGAAACTATAAAACAGCACAGGTTATCTGTTGGCTTCTGGTATGCGATCCAGAAAGACCACAGAGTGATTTCAGTTAATGATACTTTAGTATGGACTGTATCTACGTTGACTATATATCAACTCAGTGCCTCAAATGCCAGAATCTATACTTCTCATTTTCTGTGTTAGTTCTCTTAGGAAAAAAAGGTTTTCAGGAACTTCTGAAATACAGCCACTGTCCAACAGAAGTAGGGAAACTAGGGGTCACACCATAAAAAGCAGTGGAAGTTTCTTACGCGTTCATTATACTGTGATCTCGTTGACAAATAAGGCTTTCCACTGCCTTCGAGCTAAATGGGAATACCAGTAATGCTTCCAAGTCAACCAACAAAGCACTTAATTTCTAGTGTTTGAGTGGAAGTCAATTCTGTGATTGAACACATCTCTATACAGTCACCGAACAAACGTACCTAGGCAATCCGAGCCATGTGATCCAGAGGGGAGACCAGCTGAATCCTTGCTCCTTGATGTCCAGAGATGGCTCTGTCGAGTTCAGTGAAATGATTTCCAAGGCTTTCAGTACAACTGAGTGGGAAGCTGCATTAGATTTCAGTGCTGAGACAGCTTCGTAGTAGTTCAGATGAGTCAGATCAATGCCATTTATGCTCAAAAGTACATCTCCTGTTGATTAAATAAGATAGGATTACTACACACCTTTTGCTATGAAGCCCATTTCTGCCTCAAGGTCTCATGTGGAACCCTGTTTCCAGCCTCACTTTAGTGTCCAAGGCCAGCTTTCACTGAAAACACCCCCCGCCCCCCCAGCTCCTAAATGATAAAGGGTCTGAGAGCCTTCTTACCTCGCTTGATTCTGCCATCCCTGAAGAGGCACCCAATGGGCTGCACACTCGTTACATATATAGGGAGCTTGTTTTTGTTATCCCTTCCGCCTCCAATTGTTATTCCTAAAGATTCCTTTGGTTCCTTTTTTATTGCAACTGTCTTTTCATGACTCATGTATCCCTGAGGTAAATCCTACAAAGGAATGACAGTACAAAATGAAGCTTCATTAATGCAATTAACATCAGAAGCCCAGATCTGGAAGAAAATAACAGAATATCTTGTATCTTTAATCCAGAACATTTCAGCAATGTTGCTAGATGTCAAAGTCAGCCTCTCATGTACTTGCTCTGGGTAGAAATACTACCCTGTATTTCCAAAGTGATACCACCACAACTGAGGCACTACTCTCCTAATGATCCCACAGTCATTTGCTACAGAGAGATGCTCACTCTGAGGAAAACAATTTCGCGCTGAGGAACAAGCTATGAACTCACTTCAAGGCCATTCATACCAAGCAATCAACCTCTCCCTGAGTACTACTAAATGTTTAGGTTGCAGTGAAAGCATACATTATAGCATACACTGCAGAAACAATACTAGGATTTAAATCAAGGAACCACACTCCAGCCATTTATGACAGCCACTTACTAAACTCCAGAGACATTTAAACACAGGAGTCTAAGCAGTTGTAGCAAATGGAAATTCTAAACATAGAGCAAATATCTCAGCACAACAGACTGGCAATTCCCCTCTTGCTCATTCTGTTTCTTAGAATATGCAAACGAACTGCAGAGGCAACACTGAAGTCACAAGAGCACTACAGCGTAATTTGTGTAGTTTTTACTTCTGTACCATAAAGCCCTCTAGCATAACTTAGTGTCATGATGCAATACCTGGAACATGTTGAGCTTGACAGATATTGAGAAGCAAGTCCCAAGCGTCTCACGGATGGTAAATTTCCTATTGTCCTTTCCAGACAAGAAAGGATTGAACACTGGATCTACATCAACATTAGAGATATTTCAAGAAACTTTGACCTGTTTTTCCCTGAAAAACTGTGTTTCCCACTAGATGACAAATGTACAGTTCTCCAGTACCAAAAGCCACAAACCTGCTGCATTGCAATAGCTCAAGAAGAAACGGAGCTACTGCTCAGTCTTATATGATAAATTGTAATCACAGAGCAAACATAATAGATCTGCTAGACCAAGAATAACCAGCACTTTTTCCGTTATTTACAAAACTTACCTTCTGGTAGTTAGATTTTCGTCTATAGTGATTCTGGTCTAGTCGTCTCCGATGGTGCACCGGGCTTCCTCCATTGCTACTGCTGCTGCTGCTGCTATTTGATGTGCTGCCATCTTCTACCAGGTCCGACAGCTGTACACCTGGCTGCCTCAAGACAACAAAGTTCACTCTTGATTCAGTGGTCTGCCAGGAGAAACAAGAAGAGTGTAAATAAAATAGATAGGAAAATAAATGAGAAATTAGGGACAGCCCCTGTGATTTTCTTGGGGAGAGAGAAGGGTTGGCATCCATTTCTACAAAGAGTCTGAAACAGGGCTATGCAACGCGATGCAATGTTTTTTGTGAAGAGCCACAGAATCCTGTGGTGAAAAGAAAAAGGGAATTAGCAAACGTTTGTCAGAAGGAACAGGAGTATAGACGGGCTTCACCCATGCCTCCCTCCCCTACAAATGCCAAATGAGAAAATGGAAAGGGATGATTAATTCCTCCACTTTGGTACAAATAACCAAAATAGCATATTGTGTTGTGAGACAAAATGAACAGAGCTAGGACGCTGACTGGTCCACACGATGGATGACCGTGATATGAGTACTGGATGCTTTTTCTTTTATTGTAAAGAAACTTGTTAAAGCTCTTTCCCTCCCAGCTTATGTACCATGTCTATTGTTCAACATCTCCCACCCATTTTTTTTCCCAGAGTACCTGAAGACATGACCTTTTGTCTAAGATTGCTGCCAATTAAACACTTAACCAGCTGTATGTCTGGCCTTGGCAGAACTACAGGGAAAGTATTCACTATTGTTACTGCTCTTCTAATTTGGTTTGTTCTTTCAGATAATTTGACAAAACCTTATTGTGAAGGACTCCATTGAGGTAAGGCGTATGTGCTTACTTGGGGCATTTCCTGCAATGGATAAGAGAAGTGCAGTTGCCACTCTGACTTCTTGACATGGGACCCTGTTTCCCTGGTGCCACAGCACCCTGGCAGCAGTGAATTCCCTGGCCTCGGAAGAGGGACTGCATCAACTGGTTTGGGTTTTGTTTGGTTTT
>VYXH01004802.1:19090-35662 GCA_013397275.1 Burhinus bistriatus
CAGCCCCGGGGGCACGGCGGGTGACGCCATCAGTGTGCGCGGTGGCGGCGGAGGCCCTCGCGCACGTGTCTCCTAGGCGACCAGCGGCCGCCGCCGGGCAGTATGAGGCGGCCCAACGTTCTCCTCACTGGTGCGGGGCGGTGGGGCAGGGCCCGGGGCGGCTCGAAGCGGCTGGAGGCGGCTGGATGCTGGTGGTGTCCGGGCCGCTTGGCCCCGTCGGGGCTGGGAGCGGGGGAACTGTTGGGGGTGCGGGGGGCTCGGCGCTCGGGCTGGGCCCGCGGGGAGAGGCCCCAGCCCTGTTCATAGTCCGGGGGGACTTGAGGTGTGAGATCCCTGCGCAGCCGGTGCCGGGCTGCTCTGCATGAAAACTTGGGGCTTCTCCATGTTAGTTAGGGCTTTTATACGAAGCAGGTTTTACTTGTGCATCATCCCGGTTAGAATAACACATGCACAAAGAGAGTTTTCTTCGTAGTTCTTTTTAAATGCTAGACGTTGCTCTTGTTTTTTCTTGTCATGCAGCTTTTTGCCCCATTTTTCTTACGTGAACTTGCCAACATTGACAGACAAAAGTTTCCTTTTTGATTCCTTAGAAGGTTATTTGAAGAGGTCTTGCATGCTTTTCTCTAACTGTTTTATACGGGGTTTTGTTTTTAGGTACTCCAGGTGTTGGGAAAACCACGTTGGGAAAAGAACTTGCATCAAGAGCTGGGATGACCTATATTAATGTGGGTGACATGGCAAAAGAAGGTAGGCCATATGAACAAAGCAGTCCATCAAAGTACTGTAGATATTTTTACTTTGTGTAACAATGTGCTTCTAGCGCATGTATTCTATATTAAATGAAAAGGCAATGAATTTGCTTTAACAGAAATATTTTTGGAGGGATGAATTAAAAAAGCATTTATGTAACTAGCATACTTTGTATTAAGTAATAAATAATAAACTCACCCTTATATGGCTTTGTAAACAAAGTGTTCGGAGCAAGGAACACTATCTTTTGTTTGCATCCTCCTAATATAAATAATTTTAATAACTACTCTTACTTCATAAACTTCCACAAATTATTTTTCGTGCAGGAGAACTGTATGAAGGTTTTGATGAGGAATATGATTGTCCAATTTTGGATGAAGACAGGGTAAGTCCAACTTCAAAGCCTACCATTTTTGTGTTTTGACTTCTGTAATTTCAGATAAACTTGCCTATCTTTGTTTCTTTTATAGGTAATTGATGAACTAGAAGATAAAATGAGTGAGGGTGGAGTTATTATCGATTATCACGGCTGTGATTTTTTCCCTGAACGGTGGTTTCATATTGTATTTGTACTTCGTACAGAAAATTCATTTCTGTATGACCGACTTGAAAGCAGGTATGTCAGTGGAGTAAATAAGAAGTGAAGTACTGTTGTGTGACTTCAATGGAGATTTTTCTAGGGTATAAATTACTGATTTTCTATAGAATACTTTCTAGTTCTCTGCACATCTGAGACTCTCCTGGTATTGTTCTTGTTTTCTAGGGGCTACAAAGGGAAAAAGCTGCAAGACAACATTCAGTGTGAAATTTTTCAGACACTTTATGAGGAAGCTATGTTGTCATATAGAGAGGAAATTGTACACCAGTTACCCAGCAACACTCCAGAAGACCTAGAGAGAAATTTGGATCAGATTATGCAATGGATTGAGCAATGGATGAAGGACAACAATTGACATTTAGTGAAAAAGTAACTCTGCTGGATCGCTTCCTGGTTTAAAAAATGGTGTCCATAATTCTTGTATGATAAATTAAAATGAATTTTATTGTAATTTGATATGACTGGGGAGTAGAAGGTGGTTCAGAATACCCAGGTTGTAAGGGTTTGGAACAACCTCTGAAGCACTCTGGGAGAGGTACACAGGAGAACTGACACAAGTGAAAATTCATCAGTGAATGAAAGGATGAAAATTACATGGTTGCCCTTAGTAGCAGGAACTAGGTTCACTAATTGAGAATTATTTGGAGTTTACAATTAAAACCAAACTGTCCCCCTCAAGAAAAGTGTACAATCCTGATGACTGATGGCCGTTCAGGAGCTTTTGATTTCTAAAGTGTAAAACTGTGTCTTGAAAAGGAGTTAGTCTGTTTCTGAATTTTTAGACTAAAACCTACTATACTCCACTGTATTCTTGAATGTGTGGAGGGTAATGTAGAGTGAGGGGTATATGATAATAGTTTAAGAGGGTGCTTTATTTTGGAGGGAAGTGAAGTGATGTGGTAAGAGAGATTTTAAAATTATTATATAGAACTTCAGGAATTACTTATGGTGTCAGGAAATGGCTGTATCTGCATTGGTGTGGAATACTAAGCAATAAGGGGGTTTTTCTCCTTTTTCTCTCAGTATTCTCCGTCACCCATCACAATCATGGAACATATTTATCACTGTAAGTTTATCAAGGAAATACATCATTTGGCAGGATAATGAACCTGCAGTGATGCAGAACATGGTTACGCTTGCAATACTGGCACAGCCATCTGTTCGAATCGCTGGCAACGCCTGGATCCCCAGAGAGTGTGGCTGTGCAAAGTAGAAATAACCTTTCTTCACTGAAAAGGTGGCTTGTAAAGCCTTGTGAACGATTCTGTAGAACGTGCTTGCTAATAAACTTTTTACATACACGAGTTTGAATAGTAAAACTCTTATTTCCTTGAAAATTTCTATTTCCAGCCTGCCGGGGAGCTGTGGGCTCGCGTTCCAGGTGCCGGCAGCGGGACGTGCTGCTCCCGCCGCCCGGCCCAAGGCTCCAGCCCGCCCCGGGGCGGGACCGGCAGCGCCGAGGCCGGGCGGCCAGGTGGGTCGGGGGCTCCGGCAGCGGGAGGGGACCGGGGCGGGGCAGGAGCGTGGGAATGTCGCGGGGGGGTCACCGAGGCTCTTCCACCCGCACCTGGCCACCGCCACCCCCCTTTCTTCCCACCGGCAGACGCGGCCGTAGCCGGAGGTTTCACTTTAACGTTTTGGGAGTTTTATTTTTTTTTTTAATGTTCAACACTTCGATGTGCTACCGTGCGTTGGGAGCGACGTTTTCTGACAGACCGAACCTGTGCTGGAAGCAGCTACGCACCAACAGCTTCAGATTTTTCACTGTAATATTTTGCTGCTTTAATTGTGGAGTTTTTCTGTTTTTTCTAGCTAAAATACTTGTTTTGCAGGAGGCACTGTTCACATTGCCAGCAAGTCAAGTGCCCTCAACAGGGGGAAAAAAACAAAACAAACCAAAACAAACCAAAACAAACAACCAGCAGGAGGAGAAGATGGAGGAAGCAGAAGAGGATGACATGACATGTGGAGACTTGGGAAACGGACTTGGGAGAAGACCTGGAGGTGTTTATGAAGGGGAAAATTTACAAAACTCCTATTCATTTAGATCTAGGAAGGGATCTGGAAGGGCTTGTAATTCTCTCTTGACAGCAAAGAGAGTGGAAGAAAGTGATGCTGCAGCTCTTCCCGGTTCAAAACGAAACAGTTTTTATGATGGATCATCCAAAAAGCCTGTTACTAGTTCAACCCGACAGAATAGCTGTGGTAAGAGTAATTTGGAAGTTAATTATTCACTATGAGAAAAATCTGTTAGCAAAACTGCCTCACAGTTCAGCTGCTTCACAAGGTGTCATCAAGTTTAATTCAAACCGTTTGCCAAAATGCTTTGAAATCTCTGAAGGATTCCAAGAAGTGCGCATGCGTTGCATGCCTGCTGGGATCCAGCACAGCCCCGCAGGTTAGTTGGTGCAGCCTCTACATCTGCTCTTAGTGTCACAAAAGGAGATGCTCAGTGCCACTGAGGCAGCACAGGAGTCTCCGTTCCTAGATCTTCCTCCCAAAACATTAACAGCAGAATTGCTTTTCAGTGAATGAGGCTGTGGCCCTTCTTGGTATGCAATGACCATTTTTTAAGTGTTTAGTTTTGCATTTGGAAGTGACGTTTAGCAAAAAGCATCCCGTGGTGGGGGACAGCATTGTTTTTTCTCTAAACGGATATATGAAATTGAATGGAATTGCTTGGATTCCCGATTTAAGTGTGTATCCCTACAGATTGTATCTAAAGCTTATGCCTGAATATTCAAAATCCTCTTTACTATTTAGTTGAAATTTGTGAATTGCCATACTTTGGAGGTTAAGAAATTGCTTTTAGAACCTGCACATCTGTGTTCTCCTGGTGTTGGCATTAATTTTTTTCTGAAGATGACACTGCTCTGAATAACATCAAATATAGGCAGTGCTGTTCATTGTACTTCAGATGCTTTGCCTTACATTTTTAGCCATTTTAAGTATTTTGACTGAAGTATTTCCATATAACTTCGTTACTTCTTTCCTTTAGAACAAGTCCCCACTATCCTCTCCACACACTGCAGTAAGCTAAGCCATGTAATTATTCTTTATTGGTTCCAGCACCTTCAGTGAGATGTTATGAGAGCAGCATAATTCCTGTTGGTTTCACTGTCCTTCTGCTGGTCTCTGTATGATGGGAAACACAGCAATATCCATGAAAGCATGACTAAAGTCCACACCATCCAGCGTGACCTGGACAGGCTGGAGTGCTGGGCAGAGAAAAACCTAATGAGGTTCAACAAGAGCAAGTGTAGGGTCCTGCACCTGGGGAGGAAGAATGCTAGGCGCCAATATAGGTTAGGGGTGGACCTGCAGGAAAGCAGCTCTGAGGAGAAGGATCTGGGGTCCTGGTAGATAGTAAATTATCCGTGAGCCAGCAATGTGCCCTTGTGGCCAAGAAGGACAATGGAATCCTGGGCTGCACAGGGAAGAGTGTGGCCAGTAGGTCGAGGGAGGTCATTCTCCCCCTCTACTCGGCACTGGTGAGGCTGCACCTGGAGTACTGTGTCCAGTTCTGGGCTCCCCAGCTCAAGGACAGGGAACTGCTGGAGAGCGTACAGCAGAGGGCTACAAAGATGACTGGGAGATTGGAGCACCTCCCTTATGAGGAAAGGCCGAGAGAGCTGGGACTCTTTAGCCTGGAGAAGAGAAGGCTGAGGGGAGACCTTATTCTTGCTTATAAGTATCTAAAGGGTAGGCTGAAGGAGGATGGAGCCAGACTCTTTTCAGTGGTTCCCAGTGACAGGACGAGGGGACACGGGCACAAGTTGGAACATAGGAAGTTCCATTCAAACACAAGAAAAAACTTCTTTACGGTGAGGGTGACAGAGCACTGGAACAGGCTGCCCAGGGAGGTTGTGGAGTCCCCTTCTCTGGAGATTTTCAAGACCGGCCTGGATGCAGTCCTGAGTAATGGGCTCCAGGCATTCCTGCGTCAGCAGGGGATTTGGACTAGAGATCTCTAGAGGTCGCTTCCAACTCTGAAAATTCTGTGAAACTGACTTTGATTTAGCAGGAGGCTGCATCTTAACATGTCTCTGCAATGCTCAGTTTAAGAAAAACGTTACCAGTGGTAACCGCTTGTTTGGAGGATATTGGATCTTGTGGGATACTCCACCACCATACTTGATCTTCGTCTCTTGAAAACTGCCCCTACTTCCAAATAGTGCTAGCTACTGTTGTGTTTAGTTTGGTTGTTGAAAAGTTACAATCTGAAAATAATCTAAAAAATGAATTTTTTTTTTAATCAAGATGGCGATTTTCTTGTGGTTTTTTTTAAAGAAAATTCTAAAATAATTGTCCTTATTTTACATCTCTTTACAACTGATCTTTTTTTCCCATTTCACTTCTCTAACTGTGAAACGTGTTTGAGCTTAGTATTTATGTGTTTCTTAAATCTGTGTATTAGCTCCAGAAGAAAAAAATCACAAAGATGAAAATTCAGTTCCGCAAGTTACCTGTTTTCAGGGTAAAGCAAATTCTCATGTTTTCTTTTGTAAATATTTTAGTGTCTCATTGTTTACTATCTCCTGTCAATCTTACAGAATCTAGTAATGAAGTCTCAAATGAAGAACTAAAGCAACAACTTCAGGAAGCTCTAGAGGTTGGTAACTGTGCCAAGTGTGCTGCTCTTGAAATGTGCATTTCCTTTTAATGTAGCAAAACACAGCACAGTGTTAGTTTAGCTGAAGATCTTGGCATGTCCATAACCCTGGATGGATTCAGGTTCTTGAAATTAAAGTGCTAGTTGGAAGCCTCATTAAATTTTATGCCAGGAAATCACAGTATGAGATGCAGTTTATACTATAGAGTGTTTTGGTTTTTTCTGGTTTGTTTTTTTGGGGGAGGAGAAGTATTTTTAAAGATGTAGAGAATATTAAAAGGGTTGTACTCCTTTTCTAGCAGGTCTTCTTTTTTTTATTAATCTTTTAGCCTGAAAATCTGCAGTGTAAACAGAATAGTCTTTGGGTTTTTACTGCATTTTTGTGGAAAGGTATTTAACTCCTACATTTTAATTTTACTGTGGTTAAATGTGTTGATGTGTTGGCATCAGTCCAGGCAGAAAGAGCAGGGTCATCTCAGCTGTGAACATACAGACACTTCATCTGCACTGTGTTCTTTAACCTCAGGATAGCCCGTGGTAGGTCATTTTCAAGCTCTCTTAGTGTTAAGAGGCTTCAGTGTGCCGCAAGTTAAAACGTCAAGGAACCTTACTCATTTTCAATTAGACAAAACTGGTAATTTGCCACTGGTCCCAGATACAATTTCAGTATCAATCGCTGAAGTAATAGAACTGGAAGAACTATGAAAAAGGTTTTGTATGACCACAAGTGAACAACTGAGTGACCTAAATAGGGGTTAAGGCACAATAAGTATACAAAGTAGTAAATTTTCTTTTAACACTTGGAAATTGAAAAAAAGTTCTGTTCTGAAGGGGGGAATGTTGCACAAAGACATGATTGGCATGTACCTGGAGATGGAATCTGTTGTTTTGTTGTTGTTGTTTTTTTGTTCTGGACAAGTAGTAGTTTTGATCTAACAGTCCTAACATGATATCTGTGCTATAGAGTATGGATATTTTGTATAATATATAGTACATTATGTTAATTTAGCATTTATATTTTAGTATATATTTGTAATATTTGCTATATTTTGTATCTGCTGCATGTATTTGCATGCATGTATAT
Organism: Burhinus bistriatus; assembly: GCA_013397275.1. Taxonomy (NCBI): domain Eukaryota; kingdom Metazoa; phylum Chordata; class Aves; order Charadriiformes; family Burhinidae; genus Burhinus; species Burhinus bistriatus. The sequence goes on from VYXH01004802.1 coordinate 26,135, forward strand.
CTGCTATTCTGTGTTGCATACTTATTTTAAAGCTCCAGACTTGTGTTGGTATATACAGCTTCTTTAAGAAGGAAGAACTGCAGTATTGGGTGGTTTATTTTTCAAATACACTGGAAGAGAACAGAAAGAATAATAATGACATGATGTCTTCTTCTTTAAGGGTTTTGTGCTAACATGCACTGTTAACATTTCATCGCAAACAACCTATTAGTCAGAAAAGAATCATATTTGTTTTTTGAAGAGGGCAAATTTACATTGCTGTTACAGTTGAGTTTTAACAGGATTACCTTGGCTTTTACTCAGTGTACCCATTTTATTTTGCTTCAGGAAATTGAAATTTTGAAAGTTGAGCTTGAAGCATCACAAAGATGGCTTGAAGGAAAAGATGAAGCCCTAAGAATTCTGCAGAGCATGGTAGGAATTGTTCAGAAATCATTTAGGTACTTAGTGGTAAAGGAAAGAAGAGAGAAGAAATCTTCCTGCCACTTCTCATCAAAACCCCCCAAACCTTAACTTCCTCCTAGGGCTACAATTTAAAGCATTGAGTCTGCAAGTGTCTACAGGCTCAGCTTCTACAATTTACTGCTTTTTTGGCATCTTAAATAACATTGCAGTTATTTAAGAAGACTTTAATGTTGTAACAAATTCTCATAATTTTATCTTTGAGGATCCTTGAAGATTTACCTATTTAACTTACAAGAATAAGACCTTCTTTCCAATCCTTTAAATTACAGATTTTGCCAGTGCTTGAAATTCCACTGCAAAGCATAGACATTTTCAGTTGCCTACTCCACCTGTTGTCTTAGAGGACAGTATGTGTTAAATGTTAGGTCTGTCTTTTGTTCACAGTTTGTAATATTTTTATTCATTATCACAACGAATTATGCTCAAATCAGTTCCTGTTTTTTAGCCTACCTGTGTAACCCATTTATAGTTCTGCAGTTTATACCCCCAGACATTCTTCGTAATTTACACCTGATTAAAGTATAAGTATGTTGTAACCGTTTTTTTTAAGAGCTGATTTTGTGGACATCCTCTAAAGAAGACATCATCTCATTTTAAATGACACTACGTTTTTCAGTATAAAAGATTATGGGATTAGAAACACAAGTTTGTTATGCAACATAGCTATTTAGCGATTTGAAATTAGAACCCACTGGGACTTAAAGCAAGTTGTTAGTGTTTGTAATTCTGCACACTCCTGTTTAACTAAGAATGTGAACTTCTCTTGATGTAAAACTGAAAATTTTGCTAAAGCCAAATAAGTAAACTTAATTACAGGATTTGAAAGAGCTGTGCTTTCTTTTTGCAGGCAGTATTTAATAAAGCCACTAGTCATACAAAAGCAATGCTTCAGAAAACTGAGGAAGAAAAGAGAACTTTAGAAAAGGTAAGGGTGCACACTTCCTTCACACCTGTGCAAAAACATAGAAGTTCATTGCTATTACTAAGGAGTTATCAAATTGCTTATTTAAATCAGTACAAATCTGCCATTAGTTCCAGGGTTTTTTTGAAAGGACTCTTAATCCTTTCTGCTAGAAAGGGAAAACGTTTATGTATAACTCTCGATCTAAATGTTTTCATGCTATAGTGTGCTAGAGTTCTCTCTCTCCTTTCAGTTGTCTTTGTTGTGAGTTTCACAGTCATTCATAGTGAGTTGCACTATTTCTTAGTTACTAAGCTGGAACTTCCCAACAAGTCTAAGAAACAGGTGCCCAATTTTCATAGGGAAGATGGGGAGGAGGAGGAAGGTGACATTGACCTACCTTGTTAAACCGAGTTTTATGTTTTCTCTCTCTTCCTATGTGACCTTTCCACAGAACAGTAAGGGGACAGGGAAATGTGACAGCCTGGGGGTTTTTTTGTCATAGGCCACTACAAGCCTTAGTTCATGCAACACGGTCTGGAATCCATAGATCAGTGATGCAGAAACTTTTTGGTGCCTGCACCAAATGTATTTTTAACAGTATCATAGATTGTTGTCATCATTGGTCCCCTAGATCTCTGCCAATGCCAAAATCAGCACCAGCAGTTCCTCTTCTTCCTTTCAATAGGAGGTTTGTGACGAGCTGCTGCAGGTTTGTTTTGTTTCCACAGGAAATAAATATTTTGCAATGGGAAATTGAATTTGATCAGGATAGATTTAAAAACATAGAAGACACATGGACAGAAAAATATGACAGGTATTTGACTTACATTGTGTATCTTTGTGGGTTTTTTTAATTGCATTGAATGCTGTATGTCATCTTTCTTGTTTTCCAAGTTTGCTTCATCAGGTTTTCAGGGCGGTTTCTGCTTTCTTAATTTCCTTCCAGATTTGGGAAGATTTATTTAATTTTCGTGCTATTCACTTTCGTATTTTTCAATTAACACTACTAAAATTTTTAAGTCTCAATTCTTCAGTGTGTATATAGTCTAACTTTGCTAGGCTGAGTTTTCATTTCCATCCATTACGTTATTATGTTAGCCAGCTGGAGCCAGACTGTCCTTATTTACTTTAAATGTAAATGAAGCATAGAAAATAATGGTATGTGCATGCATGTGGAAATATCATTTGCTGGTTAATCATTGCTTTATTTTCTTGCATTGTAGGTATGAGCATACATACAGGTAAAATGGAATGCTTTTAAGAGAGGCTGATCAACTGGTTCTTTGTTTAAGTAAGAGTTACTCTGGACGGAGAGCAGGTGTGGTTAGGCAAGCAGAAGATGCCAGAGGCACTAAACTAATAATGCAATAACAGACCTTGAAAAATGTGGCCAGCAGCTCACTTATTTAAATGTAGAAATGATATCTCTGATGTCTACCCATCAGATTTACAATTATTTCAATGGAGATTTTTATTTAAAATTTTCAAACTTTGAATCAAAGAGTAAGCCAAAAGTTTTCAAACTGTTCATTTGCAAGAAGAGTTTTGTAAAGATATTGTATCTTTTTAACCAGTTATCTTAGTTACACTTGTTAAGGGATACCTATTGAAAAACCCTTTGGCTTTCCTGACTTAAGAGAGTAAGAAGTGGAGCCAGGCAGTTCGCAGCAACAGAACTACTGTTAACTGTTGCAAGCTAGAGACCTGGCTTCAGAAAACTGCAAGCCAGGAGCTCAGTCCGCTTTGCAAAAATGTTTTCTGATAATATCTGAGACAGCAGGATGAGGAGAATGTGTATTACCCTGTTTATTCAAGTGAAATAATTCAGGTTACTATTTAAACAAACCCATGAACTTACGGTATGCTGCATTTACTGACAGCTGAAGAGATGCTCTAGATAAATTGTATTGCTTTAACATTTAGGACTTTACATTGCCACTTTTCTATTCAAGAAGGAAATACTTAGATACTTCAAGTAAAAATGCATTATAAATGCATATTGTACGTTCTCAGGTTCCAACGCTTGAAAGTACAGCTGTTCTTGAGAACGGTATTAAGGCTACAGGAAGTTTACTTTCTAAAATTAAGACCAGAGCCATGTTGTCACATGTCCAATAACAATTTTGTTCTTTCAAGGAAGTAAGAGATTTCTAGCAAGTGTTCCAGAGGTTCATAATTACAAATTTCTTTGAGTTTCTAATGCTCATGCGGTACTTAAACTCACCTCTTGTTAAACTCCGAAGTTGTTAGCACCTTCTACTTACATGTGAATGATTTTATTTTATTTTTCTCAACATTCACTTGAATATAGTTGGACGTGTTTAAATTGCTTGTGTGAGGGTGTGGTTTCGTGAACAAGGCGAGCCTGTTTGAGCAGCACATGCTATCTGGGTTTCAGAGAAACCTCTCTATGAGAGCAGAGATTCTTGGTTTTGCTCTCTGCAGAGCCACCTGCAGCCTGGATAAAAAGGAGTGACTCCGAAGAAGCCAGCCTGGCGTAACCTGCATCCTGAGCCTTGGTTCTGTGCCAGTCAGACTAAGCCTACTCACAGAACTTTCTTCAGAGAGTTAGGAGTAGTTTTAGGTTGCATATTGGCCCCTGGCTAGCAGATTTGGATCTAACAGCACACTACATGTTATTGGTACAGATATTTTTATGGAAAAATTTTACAATATTTTCCATTAAAAAATTTACAAGTGAGGAAACTGCTTGTATAATGCTGCATGGATAGTATCTTGTCAAACTGAACACAACTCTTTTCAGTTTTGATTTTTTTTCTAAAATCTTGTCAGTAATCCTAATTTTAACTTGCAGAAATATTAGATACAGTGTTCTAACAGGCTAATTTTTTTTTTCATTTGAGTGCCCATCTTAAAATACTTTTTTTAAAAACATAATACAGACTTTTTCTAACTTCTGCAGGATATACTGTGAAAATGCAGCTCTTAAGGAAGCATTGAAACTGAGAACAGATGAAGTTAAAACTCTTAAAGCTGAAAATGCAAGTAAGCCACCAACAGCTATTCCTCTTCACATACTGTTTCTCATGAATAATTAAGGATTTAGCTATGAAGGAAGCCTCCTTTCAGACTTAGCTATGAAGGAAGCTTCCTTTCGGGGTAAGCCTGTTACTGGCAGCTGATATTAGTGGATATGCAGAAACCCTCTTTGAACAGACAAGTTGTATTTCTTTTTCACGTTGTCACTTGAACTGAAAAAACCCAACCATTAAATGATAGAAAAAGTTAGCTATGTCTAGCTTAAAGAGTAGATCAGGTGTTAAAGAAGTCTACCTATCTTATCTCACTGGCGTGGTGACACCCTGGGTGCTCCCAGGAGTGGTGACACCAGTCCGTGCTCCCGATCGTATCCTGGAAGGCGGCAAGTGCAGCCATGGGAGCCACTGAGTGCTCCTGCTGCAATGACAATCTGCGTCAGAGACGTTCATTTTTAACATACCCACTTAAAAGATTCCCACAGCACAAACTTTGAGGTATTGAGCATGTTGGGTTTATAGCGGAGGTTTTCAAACTGCTGGTTGTGCAGGCGCCTGGCTGTGTCAGATGGCTTAAGCACCTTTCCCTTATTTTTGGTTTCCAAAAAGCTTTAAAATGGCTGATATACATAATTATCTTCCCAATATTGTGCTGTTCTAAAGGAGCAGCTGCTTTCGTTGTAAGTGTACAAAGAGATGAGCCCTTAGTACTGACGCAGAGTAACACATAAGATGGTATCTCTGCAAGTGGGTCATCACCTCTAGGAAAACACAAAGACAGACAACTGGAATCTGAGTTTCTAGATCTACCTGATCTCATCACATTCCCAAACTGATGCTTACACTACAGAACTGTTTAATTTGGGTTTTGTAAAACCCAGAAATTAAGAAATCGGAGCAGCCGACTTTTTATCACTTTCCTTGTTTTATTTCATAGTCCTGAATCAGCAGTGCTTGGAATTTCTTGCAATGCTAGATGTGAAACAACAGAAGGTTGTTCAGGAAAACATGTCCTTGAATAAAAGTGACATGACAGATTTTACAGGTCTTGAAGTAAGTATGACTTCCACGTTTTTCAAAATGGCTGTTTCAAAGATATGTTTATATTCAAAATATATAGATAAATTTTGCTTAATGATTATTTAAGTGTTTCTTTGGACTCATTTTTAGCTAATGACAATATGCCCTTGTGTGCCTGTTAATCAGTTTTCTAATCTGTCGTGCATCATGATTCCTATCTTGCAAAGAAAAAACAGAAGGAACATGAGGCTATTATTCACAAGCCAGCATGCTTATTTTTTTCTTCCTAGTAACTTAACTCCTATGCCTACTGCTTTAAGTGAAAAAAAATTCTAATGAGGTCTGCAGGGAGTAGCATACACAGGCTGACAATTTTTGCCTTTAGGTTACCTTGCACAAAAACACGTTTCGCACATGTGGTTGTGAGTCAGAAGAAATCATGCCAAAATCTCTTATAGCTTGCTTCCCCTGACCCTTACACTCCCTTTGTAGTTCCAGGATGTTTTTTTGCTAGTCATCCGGCATCTCCTGGAATGCATTGTGTATGCAGATAGGTATTTAACTGGTGGTTTGTTTTTGATTTTAAGCTGGCAGTTCTTGGAGCCTGCACCTGCAATACTTCTGGGGGGCAACCCTGTCCCTGTGCTAAAATGGCAGCTGTAACTCGAAAGCAACTTCTTCATCTCAAGCAAGAGGTAACGCTGCTTGGCTTAGATGTGAACAAGCAGAGGGGCACTTGTGCTCAAAACCAAATAAAGCCCAAAACACGCTACTGCAGCTTGCACAAACTAATGTGTCTTAAAACAAGAAAGCTTCGCAGAAATAACGTTTGTTTGCAATGCTTGTAATGCCCTAACTTTTACTGATATAAAAATGTAATTACAATATCAATCAGGTTTACTAGTTAAAAAAAAATTCTTTCTCATTCTTTTTTCTTCCACACATATTTCTGAATCTAAAAATATGTACGCACCCTGTAAATGTATACACAGTGTGAGTGTTGACTACCACTGGTGGGGATGAGTCCCCTTTCCCTTCCTTCCTGGCAGTGCCTTCCACCCCTCCCTCATGTTGACATCGGCACTCACAAGCCTGCTCACCCAGCTAGGTCAGGAAGCTGATCTTGCTGAAAACTCTATTTTTACTTTCTCTAGTATTTAATCTACATTTAAATCGATAACGTAATTTTCAAGCTCTTAAGGTTTTTAATTTATTGAAATTCTATAGTTTTAGATAGAAGAATTTTTCTTCTAATTTGTATTTGACTCTGCAAATGTGGTAACCATCCCTGTGGTCCCACTGCAGAATTTCTAGCTGACTTACTGGATTTGAAAATAAGTACTGTCATGTCCCTTTTGTACCAAAGTTAATATCCCTGACATAGATACCATTCTTTTGCTCCTGGCCCAACCGGCATGGGACATTAATACCCTCCTGAAGCTCTTCTGCATGTGCAGAGACAAATAGGCACTGCTGGCAGCTTGTCTGTGTAGACAGGTGGTGGTGTGTGCACGCGTAGAAGAGGAAGGGTAAGGACTTCAATACACATTTCAAAATGCGTTTCTTACTGTGGCAAGATGGCACGTAGTTTGCTTTCTACTACTTCCTTGATTATATTTATTTAAAAGTCATCTGTGTTAATGACTTCAGTCTGTCTCTTAAAATATATTTTAAATCTGCTATTGCTTCTGAATTGCTTAATATACTTTAAATTTTCTCTGAATTAAAACCAGATTGAAAATCTGAAGAAGAGTAAAGATGAAGCTTATGTAATGGCAGATGCCTTCAGAATTGCATTTGAGCAGCAGCTAATGCAGAGGAAAGACCAAGCCCTGAGGCTTGCAGAAGTGATAAAGATTAAGAAGGAAACGAAATTTATAAACTGGAGACGTCTGAAAGATGATGGTAACCGGACGTGCTATATATCTGTAACAGTTGAATAGAAAATAAGTTAGCTGACAAATGGCACAGGCAGACCTTACTGTATTAAATGTATGGTTGGGGTTTAATTGCTAACTGAGGCTTCTGAAGAGTCAAAAAAAAAAAAAGAACAAAGTTATGTCAAAACTGTAAATATGTTAAATAGTGTGTCATGTAGTTGAAGAATTTCTACCGGAAGTTTTGCATGTGTAGGGCAGAGTGTCTGTGTATACGTGGAATACATAAATAGTACTGTAGGATGTTGGAGTTAGCAGTCTAGGCTTTTAATGTAGCCCTTTTATATTACACAATCATGAACTGTATTATCTGAGTAGAACATGCTCAAATAAATAAGCTGTTATCCAGGATGACAATAACATTCTGGATATTAAAGATGTTTATTATGAAAACAGCACAAAAAAGCTAACGTCTGGCAAATTTAGCCTGGCTATTTTAGATGCTATCAGCAATTTAACGTGCTGGGTTTTTTTCAAATGATCTCTATATAAGAGTTAGGGAAGGAGCAGAAATGCAAAAAATATATACTGAGTTTTCACTGAAATACTAATTACAATACAGTTTTTTATTGTGTATGTGTACCTACATCAGTATTTATTATTCTTCTTATACTTCACATGGTCATCTGTGAGTTACAAAGCACTCTAAAAGAGGAAGAATTCTTATTATCCCTTTCTTCTTTAAGAAAAAGGTTAAGGAGAAGTATTTAAGTGCTTATGTCATGGTCAAAACCATTTAGGAACAGCACTTCAACATACATTGGTGTTAGCCATTGACCTGAAGGTGCCAGGCTTAGAAGTTTGGTGGGTCATCTACATTCCTTGAGCAGCCTCAGGATGCAATACTAAGACAGCGTACATCTTGAGTATCTGTTTCCCTTCTGTCGACGCCATTGGTTCCCAGCTCTATATCCTGATACATTATGTTTCATAGTTTTAATGTATGTTAATCTTTTTAGAAATGTTAGAAACTTTTACAGCTTTTTTTAGGCTTTTTTTTTAGGCTACTTTTTTTTTAGGCTACTTACTGTTTAAAAACAAGTTACCACAAAGTGTTGTTTAACTAGAGTGTTAAAGTACAGAGAAAAGAATTTTATTTTCAGTTTGCCCACGTATACGATGAAAGGTCAGTTTAGCCTTTAAGTGATGCTAGGGGTGGTGCTGCATGCAAGTAATCTGCCCTGTTATGTACAGTGGGAGAAGCTGTAGCTTGCATTCCCCTTTTAGAGGAGATTGTTCAGAATCCGGTTTTACACGTGCCCATTTTATCCCAAAATAGTTTTTCTTTTCCTGAGTTCCACAGTTCACGTACTTTTGTTTTCCTTAGGATGTGTCAAATTACAAGGGAACAAGAACAGTCTGGGACAAAAACTGTCCGCACTGCTCTCATCAGATGCGGACTGCAGGAAAGTGGAAGAGCTAGACAACCCTCATGAAATCCTGAAGATGTTAATAGATCTGGTTAGTATTTTGTTAAGCAATTAATCGTGAGTCCTTAGGGCAGCAAATGTAATGTCAGTTTACATAGACTGCCTTGTTCTTGGCTTATAAACTTGTTTCTTTTCTTTCTCCTTCAAATAAATACCCAGGTAAATGACAAAGAGGAGGCTCTGGCTCATCAAAGAAAGGTTAGTTACATGCTGGCTCGTGCGATGGAGATGAAAGAGGATGTTTTGGAACAGGACGACGGGAACGGCACACTGGGGAGTCGTCACTATGAGGCCCAGGGGTCACCAGGCCCCATACAGGCCTGCTGCCAAAACCTCTGTCCTCAGAACAGTGTTCCTTCAGCTCCCAGTGCAAAAACGTCTGCAAATCCGCTAAAAATGCTTAGAAAATCACACTCCTGGCCGTCTGAGATGACACGCTACAAAGTCAATCACCCACGTGGACAATCAGACGAGACTGTCGTGATCGCTGTATAGCCATCCACTGCAATAAATTGATTTTTAAGAAGAGATCTTGTGGAAATGCTTAAAAACGTCCTGTGATTACACCACTGGTGGCCAAACTGGGACAACGCAGTAGCCCATACCCTTTTAAATGATACTGTAATAGCGCAGTAAATATTGCTTTAATTAATTTAACAGTAATTTCCAAACAAGATGAAACAGCTCTCAGTTGCCTGAGCCCTCGCTTTCGCCTACCGCTTCCCTGACCCCGCATTACCGGTAGCGATGCGGACGCAGTAAGGGCGGGGGCGGGG
>VYXH01004802.1:35684-55304 GCA_013397275.1 Burhinus bistriatus
CCTCCCGGGGCTCCCGGCCGGAGCAGGAGCCGCTGTGGGCCCGGGTGGGGCGCGGGGCGCGGCAGGGACGGGATTCGTGCGGAGGCGCCCGGCGCGGCTCTAACCTGTCCGCCCATCTCCTGCCCTCAGGGCTCACGGCCTCGCCTCAGCGCTCCCCTCGCCGCGGTCAGCGCGGTGTTGTAGGTGCTGAGTACCTTTGTCTTGCCTGGTCTGGCACAGACGCGTGTCTCGACCGAGGAAAGTGTCCTAAGCTGGCATGGAGCGCTGAAGTGTATTCCACGCCCGAAGAAGGGCTTGTGTACTTCAGAACTGATAGGACTATGATTAGTCTGAGAAACTTTGTGCAGTAAGGATTTTACAGTCTCAGTAGCATCAGCGAATGCACTTCTTGGAAATGGAAGGTGGTAATGAAACAGCAAACCCTTGTGGTTTTTACCATACAGTTTACTACTTGCACACTGTAGCAGGTAACAGCGTGTTACTCTTACAGCACTTCATGCTGTGTAGCACATATTAGATTGCTTAGGTGGATTAATTGCCCCTAGAGGTTTAGAGATATTAGTGATGGGTTTGCTTACTTCTGTTCCATTTATTTTAATAGCGGCTACAGACTATAATGGACACACTTACACCATACACTTACAGGCATTAAATGTTTTAAGACACTTTTCTGGATAAACTGGGAAATGTTCTGTCTGTATTTAAATACAAGCTATAATGGGCGAGAACTGGCTATTAGTACATTCTGAAGAAATGACTAGAGCACAGAGAAGAATCCAGTTGACTGCCAGTACTAGATGCTGTTAATGTCTAGTGCTGTATTGCTGAGGTTGTCTAATATGAATAGCTGGTTATTAATAATGCAAATCAAGAGCGGATGAGAATGTTGAGGGAACACTGGTTTCCGTTGGGGAATGATCTTTCAGACTTGATGTAATAGTCATGTTCTTGTGACTCATTTTCTAATGCTGAATAATAAATGCTGATACAACTAATGATGATGGCATTGTGAGCAGTATGTGAGAGATGCGTTTGTTCAGTTGAGCAAGTGGATTCTTCAGCTGTGGGCCTGGCTGCTGATGGTACCGCTGATGTGTTCGAGCACTGCTGAAAATCAGTAATTGTTGACAGGCAGTTTTTTTCCGTGTGGTGTCAGTGATGCTGTTTTCTGTTCAGAAAAGCAATAACTGATTACTGTGGATGAACGAAAGAAAAATCTTCAGGGGCTGAAGATGATGTCAGGATAGCGTTGTCTGATTGGTGTTGGTGATAATGCTGTTGATACAGTTTTCTTGTTCTGAAGCAACTGTGTTGAATGAACAAAATGTTGCTTTTTAAGCAAGGTAGTTTAGTTTTCTACAGTGTGCCCTGTAAGCTTTTTCTTGTGTGCCTGAAAACTTCTATAACTTTTATCTTCAGCCGCTGATTCAGCTAGTAAATTTGCAGTGGCAGCAGCCACTGCAGTTTTTGGGTTGAATAATATGTTGTCTTGCTCAGCAAGAATAATTTTAACTTCTATTTGACAAGATTTTTTCACAAAGCATTTGCCCAGTTATAATGAACTTCCCTGTTAAGTTGATTGCTGATGATCTCCGTGGGCAGTTGTACCCTTGCATTTTTTTGTCTGTAGGGGCTCAAGCATATGGGTAAGTGTATGGCGTAGGGACGTTGGAGGGAGGGCGAGAAGGAGGAGACTGGTAGTTAAAAATACCCTTAAGGTGGGAGAGGAGGCATACTGTGCTTGGTGCAGCACTTCACTTCTATAGCACTGTGAACTTCAATAGTTCTTGATGGTTGTGTTTCTGTCAGGGGCTTTGCTCTAGTTGTGGTAGTAAGCTGGAAAAAAAACTACTTATTCTGTTGTGTGGGTAAAAGCTTCAATATAACTTTGTGCTCAGACTAAATATAATGATTAAATGCAATGGTAAAGCTGAAATAATATAACTTTGCAGTAAGCAAGAAGACTTTCCTGATAACTTCACTTAAGATGGCTACTGTGGTCAATTTTCTGGAGTGAAGTCTTGCGTGCATGTGTGTTTCTTTATCTCTAACCTGATCTTGTGTTGTTTTAGCATGCTCCATATAAAAGCAGGCCTGGATTCTGCAGTGGTAATAAGCTGTGAGTAGCTGGAGATCTGGTACTGCCTATATATGTTAACACTGCAGAGAATGTTTTTCAGGGATTCTTAAACATCAAAAGGCTACTTGTCATCAGACATTAAACTGGTTAGCTGGTAATAATTTACTTACGTATTTTATTTTACAAGTTATCACCATTGAAAACTACTACCTACCTCCATTTAGAGAGACTGTATTTGAAAAAAAATTGACAATCAAACCTGTAATTTGGCCGTTCTCTAATCTAGCAGACTTGTGTTATCTTCTCCTTTAAATAAGAGTGTATTGAGATATCCCTAGTAGAATCTTGGTTTTGAACCCTGGAATATGTGCCTATTATATTAGAAGTGATTTATAAAGGATATAAAAGAAGTGGCCTATAAAGTTTTTTTAAAGGCACTGACACACTTGCACTTGTTGCATGGTCATCGAGATCACATTATTTGCTTCCCTTAGGTAACAGATTTTATGTAGTAGAATTACTGCATGTTTCTTAAGATTCTGTATTTTTGCATTTTAAAGTTCAGTATTAGGAGCTTCCCAGAGACCAAGCCTCATCTAATTGGGCAAATAGCGTAAGCAAACCTTTGCTATTCTCTTCTGTTCCATTTAAGCTTGCTTCTTGAAGGCCTCAGGAGGTAAAGGGTGTTTGACCAGGTGTTGATGTGACCTAAATATTAACTGTTTAGAAGTGTTCCAGAGATTGCCATAGACTGGGTCACTTCACTGCTGTTCACGTCAGCCATTCTAGATACTGGCTTCCTGGGTTCACCATGGTGACTGCTGTCTCGCATTAACAATTGAGTGTTAGTTTTCTACTAAATAAACTTGGGTAAGATAATGAAGAATGCTGGTTTTGAAATCAAGGCACAAGTAAAAGCTGTGAAAGACAAGAGACAAGTTGAACTTGTTTAGAAACATACCAAATGTTTACCTGGAGAAGTGGCAATTACTGTGCTTTTTTGTAATATGTCAACAAAAAGTATTCTGTCTTGAAGCTGAAGGATACTCAATCGACAAAACGAAGAGTTGACTGTTAACTGGAAAAAAAGTGGATCTTTGCCAACCCATGCATTTGGAAACCCTTGTGATTGGTGTGTTCTGTTCTTCAAGTGAGATTAGCTGCCACTTAAGGAATTGAGATGTACCTGAGGACGACTGATGTGATGAGAACTGATGACCTGTAACAATGTAAAGTGTTCAGAATGTGACCTGTTTCTGTCCATTAATATGTCATCGTCAGTGTATTTCTGGCTGAAGAAGTAGTAATTGGGCACCCCAGCAGTTCGCTTGACATCAGGCCTTGTAGTTCACTCGTATGATAGGCAGTAAAATGTCTTAAGGAAATAACAGACCTAATAAGCTTAATTCAGCACATGATTCTGTCAAAGTAAATCTCTAAAACTATAAACTAAGTTACCTGATTTAACCATAACTGCATTCCCTGATCTAAACTTGACTTTCTGAAGAAGGTTTCTTGGATCTTGCTCTTTAAACTGAGTTTTACAATATTAGCTACTAGCTGTTGTCACTGTACTGTAGTCATCTTATGCTTTGGTTATTTTTTGCCTTTTTGAGAAGGACTGGTATTTTATCTTCAAGTCTCCTCACATAAATGTTTAACTTACCCTGATATGAAAGCATATGGTTTTTGACAGACAGTGATTTAAACATTGTTTAAAACTTAAAGCTTTCTACTTTGAAAAAAATTTATAAAATGGAGCTGTAAGAGCGTTGAGTATGTCTCACTGCACTGTTAAGGACTTAATGCCTCACACAGTTATGTACCTTGTATTTTAATAGTTTATTAAATAAACCCCCACATTAATCTGTGAACCAACTTGGAGAGAGTCTAGTGAATGTATTCAGAGCTCTAGAAAGCATATTCAGAAGACAGCACTTAATGCTGTTTAGTCAGCAGAAGGTGCATGCCTTTAAATGCATAGGAGGTGGCAGCAGCAAGGAGGGGATTGACTTGAGTCCTGAAGGTGTCTGCTGGACACGCAGATTAAGCTTCCCTGCGCTTTTTGTCCTAGTCCTGATTCCTTCCTGCTCAGGCATGGCCCCTTCTGGTGTGCTGGCACGCTTTTTTGTGTGTCTATGTGAGGATCTCGTCTGGGTGAAAAATAACTAAGGAAAAGCTCTATTTAACCCAGGTCAGTTCTTGCTCTGTGCACAGTGTCACTGAACAAATGTTAAACTGATGTGCTGTAAGGAATGGTAAAGGGACAAGCTGTTGACAGAACAGTTCCTCTGAAACCTGGAGTGGAAAGAGCTGTGTGCATAAGCAGCTGTAGTTTCTTCTTCTATACCCAGCACGCCTCCTGTGCCTGCATGTGCTTTCCTTGCCCATACAAAACAATCATTTCCTTCTCCAGTCTCAGTCGTTTGTTTTCTTTATGGTTTTGTAGGATTGGGGGTGGGGGAAGGGTGGCTATTTTTACTACTGAAGCTTCTACCTACTTTAAAAAAAAAATAATATATTGGTGGTGCTGCTGATTTCAGATTGTTAGAAGTATAATCCTTAAAAGCATATGTTCAGAACAAATGCCGTTTGCTAAAACAAATGGTTCCTACAGACTTCTCTTGCTCAGGGAAGCAAGCAGCCATTTAATAAAAACATGTCACTAGAGCTTTTTCATAGCTTCTAATCCACTCCTTGTTTAATGTAAATATTGAGATTGGCTGTTGGCAAATGTGGGGAGCAAAAAATAAGACTTAGTCTTGTTGCTGAAAGACGACTTGAAACCTAAGAAACCAGAAGGTTTTTACAGTTCTTTGGCAATGCAGATACATGGATTCAGGACAGAGAGATGAGAGAGAGGTAAGGTAAGGAGCTTGTTACCCTGGTGTGGGGTTTTGATTTTGTTATGGGTGTTTTTTGTTTTTTTTTCTTGGAGGCCTGTTTTAGAATCTGAAAACCTGTGAAACACTAAGAAAGAGTAGTGAAATAACAGGAATAATATGCTAGTTACTCAAAGTTATGTTAGTTGTTCAAAATGCTTTCCTAACTCAAATGGAACATTTTACTTCAAAACTGTATAGATTTAACTAAATATAACAACCTTATTGGCTCAGTAGGCTGAGGTATCATGGTAGTTTTCTGAGCTTTCTGTAGAAGTGATTTAATTTATATTAAATGGATGTAAATATTTGCATATGATTTCAGTTCTACAGTTCTTTGCATTGAATTCTTTCCTTTCTCAGAGAGGTCAATGGGCCAACAGCATACAGTGCAAATGCATCCTTCTAATCTACCTGTTTAACATTATAATCTAATAGTGCGTATGTGCTTAATTCAGAATTTGTCTTGTACCGCTTAGGAGTGCAAAAGAATGGGTAATCTCTAGGTCTTTTCAAGTATAAGATAAAGGTAGCTGAAATGATTGCTTGCCTTTTCTCAATATATTTTTTGAAATACGGAAGGTTTTTTTCAAAGCTTCTGGTGTCATTGAGATACCTGAATAAAACTCATTTCAGAGGACGTCTCTAAGTCTAATTTATTGGTAATAGATGTTTGTTTGCTTCATTAACAATCAGGGTTTTTTAAAAAACATTTATTGCGGATTTAAAAAGTTAAAAATTCTGGTTGCGGTAAATTGGGAACTTAACTTGCAGGGCTATTACTCTGCAAACAGTGTTTTGTGTAGATAACTAAGAGTGAAGCAGCCAGATTTACAGATCCTTGCGAGGACCTTGTGCTAGGTTAGTGTTAGTTTCACTGTGGAGACCTGTTTTGGTGGAGAAACAAGCAAAAAACTAACGTTGTACTCTCTCTAAAGTACATTATTTTTCTGTCTTTTTAGCTCTTTAAGCTGACTTCTTGTGGGTTAAGATGAGAGTGGGTGCCAGTACAAATGAAGGCTTGGGGAATGTGTGGCTGGGGAGTGGTGAGGGGCCTGTGACCACCACACCTTGTGGTCACGGATGTTAATCTGCACATTAGTTGTAACTTAAGTTGCACCTGAGTGGTAAGGCTGTAAAATAAATGCCTACAGAGAATAAAAATCAGCATTATGTATTCCTTGATCCCCAGTCTTCTCATAATTCTTCAATATTTCTAGTTTATGTGATCTGCTCAAATAATTTTTGAGGGTCGTTTGTTGCTGTCCATAGATACATGCATTAAGAATGGGATCTGTACTTTAATGTATCTTACTGAATCACCAAAAGCTGTTAACCTTGTAAGACTCTTAATTCAATTAACTTCCATTTCAGGTTGTAGTCTCACACTTGCCGGGAGGTCATGAAATGAGATAATTGTTACAGGCAAGAACTGTATTCAAATGAGTGTTAGAGGAATGGGATTAAGTATGGACTTGTTGCTATTTGATGCTTAGTAGATAGCTGTGTGAGATTTGATATATGGTGCAGCATGTGGAAGACCGTTGGAGTGACTGATTCATGGCCATGGATATTATACAGTGGTATATTCAGATTGTTTATTTTTTGCTTATATATGAGCACAAAGTACTGCATTATGTTATGTTGCATACTATTTGTTTCACCTTTCTTATGCTTTGCAAGTCTCTATATGAACTATATATTAGCTTAAAAATATATTCCTGTCACATGCATGTTAATGTGGTAATAAGTGAGTGCACCTGATCTGAACCATTCCATGAGAGGAAACCTTGCACCTCAGTGAAGTAAATAAGGCATAGAATCTAGATCTGTAGCTGTGGGGTGGCGTAAGTGATACAAGAGGATTAAAGTGTTTCTTTGGGCTCTAAGCTTTGAGAATAGGCAGTACTGGATGGTCAAAGTGCATTGAATGGGATAGGGTGTCAAGTCAGCCAGTGTGGAGACTTAAGTGCACTGATAAGAGTAGAAGGAAAACTAGACAGACCTCTACAGGTCTAGTTTCCAGACATTAGACTAACGGGATCTGAGTCCCTTCAGTTTATTTAAGGGAAGCGTAAGTAACATGTTGCTTATATGTTTTAGGTAATTGCACAGTATGGGTGTTCAGACATGAAAAAGATGTGGAATTGGAAAGAAATTCAGAGTGACCAAAAAGGGATAATATTGAGTGGCTGGAAGTCTTCATTAAATAAAATGGGATGTTTTGCAATAGGGAATGTGATTAATAAATAGCTTTATGATGAGCTGGCAAGTCTCTCAAAAGAGATTTTTTTTATTTTTTAATTATTTTGTTTGGGTTTCGGAGAAAGTGAATGAGTTTTATGTTTTGAGTAGAATAGAGATGATGAGCTGAATTACAACACTGGATTTCTTTCTTTTTCCCCTGGCTTTGGAGGAAGGTTTAAGAGGAGGATTTAAAAGCAGCTTGTTGATCATCATGTGGGAGGAGTACTAACCTCACCCTGCTTAAATGCATCGCAGCTCTGTGTTACGATGGCTGTCTCATACTTCAGTGCTTCAGCTAGTTATTTGCTTTATAGTTCCTGATATGTATTTAAGTTTTAGCTGATGTTTAGTCTTATCTGAAACATTTTGCCATAGCTGAAAGTAATTGAGGTTGATTGGTTGGATAGCTTGGGAACTAAGAGAATCTGTTTCTTTAAGTCTCATGTTCATGTGCTCAGTGTTGAACTTGTCAGGTTTGAACTCTTAAAGGAGGTGTTTTTCTTGCTGGCACTTCTGCCAACAGAAGGATACTTTCTATGCTTCCTAACTGCAGTTCAAAGCGTGAAATGTCTGGGATTATGCAGGCATCATTTATTTAAACAGTTCACTTGCGTTATGAAGGTACTGATGACCTGTTCGGGGTTTTTGCCTGTGAAGTGTGCCGTGTAAAGCATATAAGGGGTCAAACTAGAAGACTCTAGTATCCCGTCTGGTTTTAAACTTCCTGACATTATAATGCCATAGTATGTGCTTTCAGATGCATTTGTTTTTAATAAGGCAGCCTCAATTTCCTGATTTGAGGTGAACTTTGGAGTGTATTGTGCATAGTGTACTGAGTATACTGTACAGCGTATTCCGAGTACATAGAGGCTGACAGTCTGCAGCCCCGTTTGTACTTAAATTTTGTTTACATGGAGAGAGAAGATGTTATTAAACAGAAAAAATACTTCATAGAAGTTGTCTTCTAATAATAGCATTTTGCTATTTACAAAGGCAAAGTGTTACGAATGAAATGCTGTGGTTTTCTTTTTAGGTTTAAGAAGGCTAAAGCTTCACTATAACTGTAATTAGAATGGACAGTTACTTTAAAGCTGCAGTCTGTGACTTGGACAAACTACTTGATGAATTTGAACAGAATACAGGTTAGTTCCTGCGCTACCGTGTTCTCCAGCATAATGATATTGATCAAGTGACTGTTACCGTGGAATTTGAAAGTAACATATGCTAAGTAAAAGCTTGTATTGATGAATATATGGGTTTTAGAGGGAACGCACTGTGGAAAGAGAGGAGTTTTATAAACTTTGGTTTTGATCTCTTTTTGCTTAAAATAGATGAATATGACTGCTACAGAACACCTCACAATCCTTATGACTCAAAACACCATTCACTTTCTTCTGATCTGGATTGCTTACAACATATATACCCAACACCAACACTGCAAGAGGATGCTAATAATTGTACGTCATCAGAAGAAGTCTCTGTAGCTAGCCACATTGAAAGAAGTGAGGCACTTCTGAGTTACTCACCACAAAATGAGAAGAACGTTGCTGGACCTGATCTCTTGTCCACTGTGGACAGTGGTTCCTTAAATGAAATTGAAGCTTCAAACCTGGGAAGGTGTAGTATACCTGTATGTGATCTTGTTAATGACACAGGTAACTTAAACCATTCAGTGGCTAGTCCAGAAGATGCTCAAAAGTTGCAGCCAGATGACTTCCAGTACAGTGAAGGTTTGTTTGGCTTTGGTATGTCTTGCATACCTGTTCCTACCTGTGTGTCATCAGCAGGTTGCAGTGGTGTTTCAAGTACAGAGCATAGTGATGGCGACTCAATGCTACAAGATTCAGGACACCTTAAAACAGAGGAGATCAATCATTTAGCTTTAAAATCAGCCAGTTATGCTGCAGCAAAGATCTCTGATCCCTGTGATGATCAACATGGGACAGAATCTGTAAAGTGCAGTGAAGTATTTGATCAGCTTGAACAAACAGCTCGCCTTAATGCTGCATGTGTCCCTGTGACATCACAGAATTCAAATGCATGCAGTCCCAAAGATGAGAAAGCATATGAAAAATTTCCTTGTGAGCCACAAGATGAAAGTGCGTGCTCTGCAGCAAGCAAAGAGATGTATGGAAGAAATGCCATAGAAAAGGTAGACTCAAAAGATGAGACTAATGTTGAATCCATGCCTTCAGATCTGCCAGAGAGGCCTCAGTTGCACAAAAGCCATGCAACGTTACCTGGAAGTTGTGTTTTACCAGGCTCCTTATGTCAAACAGGAGCTAAAGCAGAATCAGAACAGCAAATTTCAGAAGAGAATGTAGGTAGTGAAGAACTTAATAGCAATGAAATACTAAATGGTGTTTCAACTTCATGTATTTCAGTTGAGGATGTCCAGACCTCACTGTCATGTCTTCCACTTCCTGTATCTATATGTGGTTCATTAGCTGTAACAGAAGAAAAAGTTAGTCCTCTACCTCAAAATGAAATGGCGGAAGTTATTAGTGATATTTTAACTGTTCATGCTGGAAAGTCTAAAACTGATCTCTCAGGTAGGGAATCCTGTGAAAACACTGACTTGCATGAACAGGAAGGATATATAGCTAAAATCAACAAAAGTATTGTGGAAGAAAGTACAGATGGAGAGAAGTATGACACTGTAGATTCTCAGCAAATCAAAGCTGCTGCTTTTCTAGAATATGAAGCTGAGCCATATGGTGTTGGTATAGACTCTTACTACAATGAAAGTATAAGCCCAGTTATGGCTGACTTTACTGTTGAGGAGACTGTTATTAAAAGTGATACTCTAATAAGTGATGCTGAGCTTGATGATTTTTTGTATGGACAAAGTCTTCATTCCAATGCGTTGAAGTCTTCAGATAATAATAGTAACTTAATGGAAGCTGATGCAGATGAAGGGAATTTAATAAATGTGAACAACCTGGATTTCACAGAGGTCACCGAAGAACATATGCAAGCAAAACTAGAGGAGATAACTGGCATTAATAGTAATCTTAAAGTATCTCTTACTGCCAATGAATCAGAGTCTGCCACAGAAGAGAATATGTCTCTCATTCAGGACATGACTGAGAGTGGTAGTGAAGCACTAGTTTCTAATGTTTGTACTGAAGGTGCAAGACCGAAGCAGTTGCTTGGCCTTTCCCAAGGAGACGTTGGTCGGAGACAACTGAACAGAACAGATTTACTTGAGAGAGAAAACCAGGAAGCCATTTCTGCTACCTCAGAAGCTCCCCTCTCAGGCACCAGTGTAAATATGGGTAAAAATTCTGAACCTGTGCACTCTGGGGAAAGCAGCTCTGAAGCTGGAGGAAATCAAACATCTGAAAATACAGAATCACTTAAAATACCTTCAGCTCTCTCACGGAAACAACCATTGTGGGTTCCTGATTCAGAGGCACCCAACTGTATGAACTGCCATGTCAAGTTCACGTTTACAAAAAGACGACACCACTGTCGTGCATGCGGAAAGGTAAGTTATTGGAGAGGGGTCCTGTGTTCCTGAAAGCAAACAAATTCTGATTTAGAGATAATCAAAATACAGAAAGGAAAGAGTATTGACAGAATTTTTCTAGCTCAAAATATTTTTTTTTTTTTTTAAAAAAATTTATTTTTCCTTCATAGAAACATAAAGACCGTTGGAAAAGACTGATATTAATTAAGAAACATATGACCTTTTTTGTGAAAATAATTAAAGGGAAGTCCAGAGCATGTTCTTAATTTGTCTTCCATTACTGACTAATGTATTTTGCATAGAACAAGGAAGATGATACAGTGGACTACTTCATAGTAGTCATAGTGAATCAGCTTTTTACTCGGTTTTTAAGTTACACTTAAATACTTTAAGCTTAAAAAAATTGAGATGGTGATGACGATCAGCATTCAGGTAAGTGGTTATACCAGCTGTAAAACACTGTCCATTAATCTGGAAGGATTGTATTCTTTCAGGAGCTGTAACAGCAGTACTGATGCAAAGGATTTATAGCCTACATCTGCCCTACTGTGTGTTTAGATGTATAATTTTCCAGGGGAGTCATCTCAGGGGAAAAGTATGCTACTTTTATGGGGTGAATGATACTCACCAACTGAGCAAGTAATCTGTAGAACTTTTTTCAGCCAGTGGTCTTCTGCAGGGAGTAAATAATGTCAAAACTTACTCTTAATCCAGAAGTCCCTTGTGAGCTACTGTGGCTTACACTTGTACTAGTACGTAAATAGAAATACTAACAATACTAACTGACTTATTTTTCAGGGTTCCTCTGTAAGCTTTATGGATGAGGAGGTAGAGCAAAGACTAATGTCAGTACTTTTTGCATCCCTAGTGTTGAGAGACATCTGGAGAGGCTTAGTAACTTTTTCCCAGGATGCCTCTTCTAACACTGTATTTAAAGCATAGTACCCGTTTACTTCAACTGCAGTAAGTGTGAACTAAAACGTACATCTGAATTTGGGTGCCAAGAAAATGAAGAACTCATTGTGACAATCTAGAAGTCATTGAACTTAATCACTTGGCAGAATATCCTGTTGAAGTTTTGTAACAGTTCAAAACTGTTCTTCAGAGTGGGGTTCGTTTTAGTCATAAGACTGATTTCAAGTTCCTGTTTATGTACACTGTGACATTTCTTGCGCCTTGACTATAGATGGGGATAAAAGCACCCTTCAGTACATAGTCCTGTTTACAACCATCAGCTGTTAGTGTTGCTAATCCTGTGTGTTAACAGAGGGTTTTTTGGCAGAAGAACAGTGTAATTAGAGGGAGCATGGCGTGGTTTAACCCCAGTCAGCAGATAGGACCATGCAGCTGCTCACTCACTCCCCCTGGTTGGGACTGAGGAGAGAATTCGGAAAAGTCAAAGTGAGAAAACTCGTGGGTTTAGATAAAGACAGTTTAATAAGTAAAGCAAAAGCAGTGCACGCAAGCAAAGCCAAACAAGGAATTCATTCACTGTTTCCCATCAGCAGGCAGTTGTTCAGCCATCTCCAGGAAAGCAGGGCTCCATCACACGTAACGGTTACTTGGGAAGACAGATGTCATCACTCCGAACGCCCTCCCCCTTTCTCCTTCTTCCCCCACCTTTATATACTGAGCGTGACATCACATGGTATGGAATATCCCTTTAGTCATTTGGGATCAGCTGTCCTGGCTGTGTCCCCTCCCAATTTCTTGTGCCTCCCCAGCCTGCTCGCTGGCAGGGCAATATGAGGAGCAGGAAAGGCCTTGACTGCTTAGGAACAACTGAAAACACCAGTGCACTATATCTCATCCCAAATCCAAACCATAGCACTATACCAGCTGCTAGTAAAAAAGTTAACTCTATCCCAACTGAAACCATGACAGAGCATCACAATACATGTTTGTAGAGAATGAATGAAGGCAGTATAGATTGTCTAAACTTTACGGATACTGGGGTGCTATGGAGTTGTAACTCTGTTGTAGCTTTTCTATGAAATTTCAATAGTTTAACTTTATGCCTCCTAAGACTTTTTGTCTTTTTAATAGTAATTTTTTGTCTTAAACGAAGAAATGACACACTCCTTGTGGACCTGTTTTGGGTGGTTGTGTTTTCAACCACTTGGACATAAGGAGAAACTGGAAGGAATTCGCAATTGTCCTCTGTGGACTATTCTGGAAGACAGTTGTATAGTTTTCATGTGGTCCTACAGCGGTTTTTTTATCAATCAAAATGGCATCAGTTGTGAATTCTGGCTTCTGTGCAGGAGAGAAGGGTGAGGTAGTAGTCCTTGCCTTCCCTTCCATCTGCAGCACTTGAGAGGCCGAACAACTTCTCACTTTATTTAGGTGTTTGTCTCGTGTTGTGGTACCCTTCCTCTTCCTAGCTCAACCAGAATAAATTTCTTTACTCAGCAGCCTCATCTTCAGCTCCTTTCCCCTGATATGTTACCTGTCTCTTATTTTGTCTTCACCTCTTGTCTCCTGTGTATTAGGTTTAAGCTGCCTCCTCTGTTGGGGGTCCAAGTGGCACCAAGTCTAAGAGGAGAACACCAATGGCAAAGGATTGTAACGCTTAGCATTTGAAGCCCTAAGGTGGATTGTAACTGATTAGCAATTAATCTTCACCAGTTACATGCTTAATGTCTTTGCTGAGCATGTGCATTTTCAGTTGAGGTAAATTATCTGTGACACTAATGCAGAAGCAATTGGAATAGTTTCTTTTTTGAGCTCATATTGGACTGCTCAAGTACTACTGTTTTTACAGTGACTCTACCTACTTAAAGGAGTTCACTTGTAATAACTTAATTTTTTTCTCAGTCACTACTGTTGGTTGTTTCCTTAATCCACTTTGTTTTCCTGGAGTTAATCAGGAGTAGCAGAAGACAGTGCTCCTTCTACTTACTTAGCTCTGGTCAGCGGTAGAAAGCTTCTGTCAGACCGAGGTTTCAAAAGATACCTTTTGTAAAAGCTAATTCTGACTGCATGTAGCTAAAAATGATGTGACTCTTTGAAAACTTGCAAATCACCCATGAAAGAACATAAGGGCAAAGTGAGAAAAGCACCAGGTATTTATGGGAACTCTTGCAGAATAAAGCTTTACTAGAGACATAGTTCTTTGAATGGGATTGTGGGGGTGTAGTCCAGGCTAAAGAGATGCATCTTTTTCCCCGTCTCTGCTTAAAAATAGGCAGGAGATATATCCTGTTGGAGTAGAAAAACATATTTTATTCTTTCAAAGCAGTCTTCAGCAGACTTTTAAAATACTTTGCTGAAGGGAGCCAGTAACATGAAGGCAACTATGCTTATTGTTTCTGACAGAGTTGGGGGGCCTACTTAGCCAATATAGTTTCTCAGCCGCATTAGTAAATACCTTGGGAAGCAGTGAGCTCTGGCTTAGAGAGTTGTCTGTGAGGTAGAAGGGGCAGCCTGGAATTTCATGATAAACTGATAACACTTGTTATGGAGAGACTTGGTGCAGCACACAGTACTGCAAAATCAGTGGATAGGGAGCGGCTCTTTGCTGGTATGAGACTGCATCATTTTAACCATTACCTGAATCCTGATGGGAGAATGCAACAGTTGTCTTCAGCGATAATAGTAAACCAGTAAAGCAAATCTGACACAATTCTGGGGTTCAGTCATTGTTCCTATCACTGTTGTTTAATGTAAAGCAGTTATGAGATTAACAGAAGTAGGAGTGAATTTGGGAGTAGGTGGTGCAACCTGGAATTCCTTTCATTGCTGCAGATAAAATTTTTAAAATAATAAGTTATCATTTGTGTCCTCCTTGTTGCTGTGCTTTGTTGTGTACATACTGTGAATTTGGGGTTTCGTTTTGGTGGGTTTTTTTCCCTGAAGGTTTATTCATGAGAGATTAAGATCCAGGCTTGAATATTAGGCTGCAGAGGGTTTAGAATCAAACAAGTGTATTTCTTGGAAGAGTCTTTTAGTCACTGTGCAATTTTATACCAGCTGCTTCCAGCTATTATCTTAAAAAATAAAATTCAATATTCGCTATTTTGTGGACACCTGGCCTATGTAATTAGATCCACTCACAGCAAGAAATTTTAGGTGCTGCTCTTTTTTCTTAGCTGAATCTGAGTGAGTACTGGCAAGAGCTGAGTGCTTAGCTCTGTAACGTGGGCGTTCCTGGCCATGTGTGGAAGGTTGGTTTGTAAACATCTAAGGATTGCTTTGGTCCAAAAGAAATACCTGACAAATTTCAAAAGCTTATGGTATGGATAGATTGTGCTTCTGGGGAACGGGATAAGAAGAACCTGTAATCAAAAGCAGACTTGGCAGACTTCGTAGTTTGGCCCAAATTGTGGAGCTTTTGATATTCTTAACGATAGCACCACAGAATAGTTTGTGTTGGAGAGGAGCTTTAAAAATCATGTAGTCAAACCTTCCTGCCATGGGCAGGGACGTCTCTCACTAGATCAGGTTGCTCAGAGCCCCGTCCAACCTGACCTTGAATGCTGCCTGTGATGGAGCATCCACAGCTTCTCTGGGCAACCTGCTACAGTGTCCCACCACCCTCATTGTAAAAAATTTATTTCTTATGTCCAGTCTAAACCTACCCACTTTCAGTTTAAAACCATTGCCTCTTGCCCTGTCACTACAGGCCCTGGTAAATAGTCTCTCCCCATCTTTCTTATAAGCCCCCTTTAAGTATTGAAAGGCTGCAATAAGGTCTCCCTGGAGCCTTCTTTACTTCAGGCTAAATAAGCCCAACTCTCTCAGCCTGTCCTCATAGCAAAGGTGCTCCAACCCTTTGACTGTTTTTCTGGCCTCCTCTAGACCCACTCCAACAGGTCCACATCCATCCTGTGTTGAGGACTCCAGAGCTGGATGCAGTAAAAGCCTTATTAGTCTAGTACTTTCCCTCCTCCCCAAACAGAAATGTACTGTAAGATGTATATGCTAGAGCTGCTTTTTTCCTTCTCTACTTCCAAAAATGTGTATGCATACTTTATATAATGCAATCTCTTTTAGTAAAAGGAATAAATAGTAATAGGAACTTAATTCAGGAAGCAAATGGGATTTTGTCTATAATATTTATTTCAGTCTTTTTCTGGTTCAGGTTTTTTGTGGTGGTTGTTGCAAACGAAAGTGCAAACTGCAATACATGGAGAAGGAAGCAAGAGTCTGTACTGGCTGTTATGATGATATTAATAAAGGTAAGGTGGTTTTGGGTAATTGCATTAATCATTAAAGAAGAATAGGTACAGCTAGCATCTCTTTAATCTTTGTTCTTTTTAGGGAGCTTCACTACTTTAATTAGTGTATGTTTTCCTATTTCTGAGATGGAGGGAAGCAAGTAATTGTACCTCTTACTTGGATTTCAGTTCTTACTTTAAACTTTGAGTAGCAAGCTGGTTATTTTTATTCTAAAAAAAAAAAAGGTAGGTTTGAACTCTGTAGGACTAAGTATAAAGTTATGCTATTGGGTCATCTGCGGCAGGAGTCTAGCAAAAGTGATCCTTCCTCTGGAGTAGCTTTCTACATGTTTAAAGAACATACCCCAACTTGTTCTCACATGTTATTTGCCCATTTTATGTAGCTTTCTGTCCTGATATTTTTACAAGTCACTTAACAGTATTACAGTAATTGAATCATAAGATAGCTTTCAGTTAAGAAAAGGTTAAGTATGGACGCTTATGGAAACATCAGGAGAAAACTGAGGTTCTAATTATGAATATAACAAGTTGAAAACATATTAGATTTTTAATATGCCACCTGAGTGGAATTTGACTTGATAAATGTATTTACACCAAGGTACAGGGATCATATGGTTCAACATAATCACTGGAACAGTAGCAAGACATACAAGGAGGTCTGTTTCTATGTTAGGAATGAATTAGGCAAATGTGCAGCTAGAAAATCAAGAAGTCTAAATTTTCTTGTCTGCAATAGCTTGAGTGTTCATTTTTCATAACTAGCTCACAAATTGTACACTGCTCTTGCAAAAAAACCCACCCATAATACTGCACAGTAAACAAAATTTATGTGAGAATGAAATTGTGAGATCTTAAAAACTACCCACATTTTTTTTTAGCACAGGCATTTGAAAGGATGATGAGTCCAACTGGTTCTGTCCCCACTTCCAGTATCTCCTCTGAGTATTCTTCTGCTGTTCCACCTTTGGAGGAAGCCCAGATAGCTGGTAGTGCTAGCTCTCCTTCACCTTCTGCATTGTTACCTATCTCGGTACTTAAACAGCCTGGTATTGAAGGTATGCTAAATATAGTATAATATTTCTAACACTTTCAGGATCTTATTGGAAAGAGTTATCGCATCACGGATACATACTTGGTATACTGATATTTTTTGTGGGAAATGGAAACTCTGTGAACTGGGACTCTGGAAAGTTACTTTTAGTTCCCAGTTTTGATGCCGTGTATGTGCTTGGCTAAGTCTGTCTTAAGTCTCCATTTATGAAATGTGGATTATTTTTTTTTCCTATTGTTCTGTTTATATTGTTTGATAAAAGTATGAGATTTTTTTGCATGTATTTGCCTGACTGGAGACTGGCTGGTGTCAAACTGTCGACCTGTGCTTTGTTCCAGTAGACAGATTCTCTATATATTTGGGGCGAGAACGGGCTTAATTTTTATCCCTTTCACCTATTAGACCAGTACAGTAATACGAAGTCAGTGTTGTTTTCTTAACCTGTCCTAGGTCTGTGCCCCAAAGAACAGAGGAGGGTTTGGTTTGCAGATGGTATTTTGCCAAATGGTGAAGTGGCAGATACAATGAAACTTTCATCTGGAGCAAAGAGGTCGTCACAGGACTTAAGTCCGGTAAACCCTGACTTGCCAGAGATGCATATGGTATGAACTAAGAAGAGTGTGTAGGTGCATGAATTACCTCTTGAAATACCTTTGGTTGCTATTGATTGGGCCCCTTACATACCATAATACGACTTTTGCTTCACAGCTTTTGGAATCTGAACCAGTATTTGATTATTTTTTGGGGGGTGGCTGTGAAATCCGTGGGTTGAAATACTCTGTAGACCTTACTTCGAAGGAAACCATGTTTGTTTTGGGGTGTATGTGAACTTCAAAAATGGTATGGCAGAAAATTTTCCACAACAACTTTGTTTTCTACACAGCTTTGATTAACCACTTTTGTGATGGTAACCTCAGCCGTAGTTCTGAAACCTGTTGTTAACAACATGCTTATAGCAGAAGTTTGTGTTTTTTTCCAGTGACTTGCTATAGTTTGCCTGTTGGATTAGACTAACCAGAAGTCATTTAATGCCCTAGAATACTATGTTACAGGGTGCAGCAAAATCTACTTATTGATTCTAATGCGAACTAATACTGAATTGGGAGGGAGGTCGGCTTTTCTTGTAATAGATCATATTCATGGTGTTGAACTAGTTGCACTTGACAGTAAGAGTCCGGAGAAGTAGTGTAAGTTTACTGTGGAAAGATTTGGAGAGATTCCTCAGGTGGAGCCTTTTTAAAATAAAACATAGGTCTGAAGCGCTCTCTCAAGTGATAAAATGAATTCTATGATTTTAAGAGCATTCAAGAGTTTTTAAAGCAAATTAGTAAAGCTAATGAGCAGATCATTGTTATTTGCATATGGAGGATCTGAACAGTTACCAAGTGTATAGCATGTAAATCAGCATTAATTCATGAAGAATAATAGTAAATATGACTTCATTTGAACAAGGAAAGACTCCAGTAAGTTGCAGGTGAATCTGGCTTTCCTAGAGACTTTAGACGTGAGGATCCATTCAGAGTAACAGCAAGAAAGTGTTAAGATTTTTTAATAGGGATGATTGTGCTTCTCATTTCTATTAGTCTGTAAAGAAGTCAGCAGTGGTAGGGGTAATGCTGATATTGTTGATGAACCTGTATTTCTAGAAAAGCTTATCAAGAGCTCTTGAAAAGAAATTAGGCATTAGTAAGATAAATGAAGAAATCTCCTTCCAACATATAAAGATAGAACTGAATAGCCAATTAAGTGATAAAGGAATGAAAGTTTGAGACCCACAGTTGTCTGTCCTGGAGTCTGTGCTATTCAGCATACTCACAGATGATAAAAGGGTAAAATTACTCAGACAGTGAATGCAGATAGATTCCCGATACTAATGAAATAGATGCTAAAATGACAGATGCCGTTATGTCCTTAAATGCAGAATAAGGAGTGCATGACTTCAGCTGGCCTTTTTAAGATTACATTTATTACAGTATCACTTATCAGAAAAGGAGAATTTACCATCAGTGATGAACCTGAAGAAAATATTTAAGTAGTTGTTAAAAAAGGAAGTAAATGAGTGGTACAGAATCATAGAATGGTTTGTGTTGAAGGGACTTTTAAAGGTCATCTAGTCCAACGCCCCTGCAGTGAGCAGGGACATCTTCAACTAGATCAGATTGCTCAGAGCCCCATCCAACCTGACCTTGAATGGTTCCAGGAACAGGGCAAACAGGGAGAGTAGCAGAGCGAAAGTGAAGTGGAAAATCATTATGACACTAAATGCATCAGTGCTGCTCCCAGAGCTTGACTATACCTAGCAGCTCTTGCTCTACACATTTTAGTAATCAGAAGATACAGCCTGTCTTCCATTTTGGGGGAAGAGCAGAATATTTTCACTTGCAAAAGATGAGCAGTTTCTAAAATTAAAAGCAGTGTGGACAAAGTGAGTGGAAAACAATTAGTTGATGATTTTGTACGCAGCTTCAGAAGCTTGAACAAAACCACCATACTGCCACTCCAAAGCAAAGGATGTGCTTTACTAGGTAACACATAATCTTGAACATGCTTGCAACAGGATGCTATGAAGGTCAAAAGTATAACGTGGTATGAAATACCAGCAAGCAAATTCATGGGGAAGAAGTCTAATAGAGGCCAATTTAGTCATGTTTTTGTCTGTCTGTTTGTGAGGTCTTATTTTGGGGGTTCGTGTCTTTTTTTTTTTTTTT
>VYXH01004802.1:70899-98561 GCA_013397275.1 Burhinus bistriatus
GGAGCCGCTGCCGGTTGGTCTTGCCGGCGAGGCCCATGCCAGGACGGCTGTGCCCCCCCGCCAGCCGCCGGTCCGGCATCGCGAATGCCGGCAGGACAAGGTTTGGAGGTGGTACCCTTTTAGTAGTCCAACTCATTTAGTTGTAAAAAGACAACCGGCTTCCAGGTGTGCAGGCCCTCTCTCAGGTCAGACCTTCACGTTAGCGGAACCCTTCCATCTCCTACCAGCAGACTAGAGCCATGGTTAAGGCGCCTTCTGGTTTCACGCACTTGGGCTAAGCTTGTCTGGAGTGTTGTTCATTTTATGTGTTTGAACAGGGGAACACAAAATCCGCAGGTAAAACTGGTTTCTCTGCTGTGGTCTACTGAGGTTAGACAGCAGCTCCCTGATAATGCCATCCTGGACAGCGGTGGTCAAGTTGGCCCTGTTCTGTCCTGTTTCACCTCATGGTAGGTTAGCCTTTCCAGTGTGCTGACAATTCTGTTTGTGGATCTGCTCTGGAAGACAGAAAATGGAAATGACCTGATTAAAAAGCTCTCCCTCCCTCCCTCCCTCCTTTAGATGAGGTTCCGTACCAGTGCTTTTAAAGGGCAGCGGGGCAGTGGAGCAAAACCTCACGGGACACTGCCATAACTCTGAGGCTTGGTTTGCCCCGGGTGCCTGCCCATGAGCAGCAGCTGTAGCACTGTGAGGGTAGCTGCTTGTGACAGCTTGGTCAGGGCTGTGCTGCAAAACTTGTCCTGTCTTCCTGAAACAGTTAAGGATTCCCAGCTAATTTTGGTGCTGTATAGATGGATCATCTTCTTCTAGGTCTTTTTAGGATGGTTTGAAATTGTGTAGTGTTGTAACATGCTGGGTAATATTTCTTGGATTCTACAAGACAGTTTTATGACTGATTTTCCCCCTATTTTGTTCAAGATGATTAAAGCATTTCAGGTTATTTGTGAGCAGTTTATTTTAGTGGAATTTAGTTTATGTGAATATGGGGGAAATGGGAAATTTATTGATGTAATTTTGTATGTAATTTGCTTTCTATTGACTGTATAATTATTATATTATTATTTCAGTCTAATTAACTATATACATTGAATTCTCTGCAAAGCTGGTAGCACTGCCCAGACTTTTGAATACTTCTCATTATAGAAAGCTGTTTTCAAAAGCTTGCAGCATTCCTAAGATTTCCACTCATTTGCCTTGTGCGTCACCTGCTGTTTTCCTGACAGATGTTGCTGGCTGGCTGGCTGACTTTTTTTTTTAAACTTTTGGCTGAGGTGGCCAGGTCAGTTTTGAGAATGAGAGAAGGGGAGTACCCAGTCTCTGCCAGTGTTAAAATCTTCTGGTCACCTTTGCTTTAGAAGGCTTTGTCTGGAATCCTGTTTTAAGAGGAAAAGATTTGAAATTTATCAAGAGTGGATTCACATTTGGATACTTGTTTTGCTGTTCCTCTGAAAAAGACATGATTACTTGGCCAAATGTATCTATAAAAATCAATTTTCATGTATTTGAAGATTTCTAAAGTTTAGTGACTGAAGTACCCAGAGAAATGCATCTCTTGCCTTGCAGACAGCAACTGGATGGGTGATCTTTGTGGAGTAAGAGTGCACAATCCAGTGTGGAAAGACTTGCCTTGTAATTGTGACTTTGAAGTGGACACTGGAACTATTGGATTGCTTTTGTTAGAGCATTCATTTTTTAAATCAACAGGTGATGTTCACATGATAGAAGCAGATGTTCTTCTTCGTGGTGGCATGGGAGGAAATGGAGACCCTATCATGGCCCATCCACCTGAAACAGACAGTGACAACACATTGCAGGAGTGGCTAAAAGAGATTGTCAACACAAATAAAGGCATCAAGCTGGATTTCAAGAGGTATCTTAAGACAAAAAGATTTTTGTATTCCTTATGCTCTGATTAATTAATTTTACAGGTAGCGCTATATTTTGGCAATCATAGACCAAACTTTTTCTTACTGTGCAATTTAGTGTAATGTATTCCTTCCTGAACAGAAAATGCAGTGAAACATAATCAGTATAATTAAATGCATTTCAAGAATAAAAGCTTTAAGAGTGTTTTGAACTACAAATAATTATTTTATATTCAATGAATTTGTTACAGCGTTGCTATTAAGCAAAGTTTTCCTATTGGGAAAACTGAAATGATAGTGCCTATCTGGCAAGCTCCTATGAGTTTTCTGCTTGTGGAAAGAAATTGGGAAAGACAGCCTTCTGACTGGGAAGTCAGACAGGGGCTCCTAGGCTGCACATGAAGCTGAGCCCCCTGGGTCTCTGCCTGGCAGCACACGCATCGCTCCTGCTGTCATCCAGTGTTGCTGGTCTCATTCTCCACCGTGGAAGGGGAATGAAAGTGTCAAGGTTTTTCAAGGAGCTTCTGAAAAGCTTGCTGAAAAGCAGACTTCTGTTCCAGGTCTGCTGAACTTCATAGTAATTTAGAAATGTCGTCCCATACCAGCATGAGTATCTTTCTTTTCCCAGAGCTTTGCCACGCCCTTCCTCCCAAGGGGAGGAATTCTGTTTCCTGATCAGCTCCGATACTAACAATCTATTGGGGATGTCTCAATTCAAGAATTAGGTGTACTTCTTTGAATATCTGATCTCATAGCACGTATGATGTGGTATGAGATTTCTTAAGCATAGTTGGTAATACAGAAAAGTTGTCTTGCTCTTTGTGTATTAATATCTGTGTACAGTGAATTGAATTCAGTTTCTTTGGCCTGACTTATTAATTAAATTTTCAGAGGTTCATTTAGAATTTTAACCATTAGCTGTTTCATTGTCTTTAATGGAAAATACACCTGAAAACTGCATGAGATTGCCTTGAAAAGTTTGAAATAGTGTTCAAAGTGAACTGTGATTTTCAGACATACACCTCTGCAACTCCTAGCTTTGTCTGAATTTGCATATACAATGTCTATTTTTGCAGCAGAGGGAGAATTCAGCTCCACATTAAAAAGAGCTTCATTAATGCCCAAGTATGCTATAGAAATGCAAAAAAAATGCTAAAATGTATTTGTACCTGTTTTGTGTGTAATGCAATCACAGGTTTCATGTGAAAGGTCACAAGAATATAAAAAATGTGAGCAGATTGAATCCTTCTGTTATTGACAGAATCTGTAAATATCTGCCTGGACCAAGAACGGAAAGGACAAGAGAAGTAAACATTTGTTTGGGTTTGTTTGTTGTTGGGGTTTTTGGTTTTGGTTTGTTTTTTTTTAATTTTATTTTAATTATTGTTTAATTTAAAAACATCTGCCTCTTATTTTTCCACAAGGAATTTCCAGCCAAGTGCCGTGATTTAAAAAAGCTTTTAAAATTATGTTGCATTATAAAAGTCTAATTGCATAAAAGCATTTAAAAAATACAAGCACACAGTGCAGATATAGTCAAATGAGTGATGCAGATGATGATGTTCCTTTGAATATTTCTTTGGATACTGTTGCTGAAGTTTTGAAGATTATTTCAACAGCACTTAAAAATAAATATTTTGTATTTCTACTCTGTCAGCTTGATTGGCCACATAATCATATTTCCTGCTGGCTTTATCTACAGGAATGAATGTGTTCTGCAAAAGGACTTCAGAGTCCCCCTTCAAAAATGCCATTCAACATGGAGTCAGCATTACATTTGAATTTTCCAAATGCTGCGCAACAAAAACAGTGCTATCTGGGATTTTTTTTGTTTGTTTCAAGAGATGCTGCTTTGGGCTTTTTTCCAGTTACAGTATCTTGTACTTTGTAGTGAAAAGGAAGGCATTCCACTGGCTTTGACAATCCCTTGCATGTGGGAAAACGTGAACTGTTCTGGCCTCCACGTGAGAAATACTTCAACCAATAACGTTAACTCAAGCCATCACTAGCTTTTCTCTAAGAACACTTGAGCTAATGCTGACTGAAAGTGTTGAGAGGAATTCCTGCCACTATGCAGCTTTCTCAACAATACAAAAGTTAAAACGTTCAAAATTACTTCTCACAGGAGATAACACAGGCAGCTCAGGGTGGTTTTTCGCTTTAGAGGTAACCTAATGTAACAGCTGGCTGCCATTGCCATTTTTGACCAATCCCAACGCGATTCATCTGACCTTCATTGTGAGCCTCTTTAGGAAGTAATTTGGTACAGAACTATCCCTACAAAACAATGAGAATAGTTGTTTACTGCTTTAAGTTCCTGAACTCACACACGGCTGCCAAGGCAAGCATCAGCCCTGATGTAAGAGGCTGGAGATACAGTGGTGTGGGAATTGGGAAGAGATGGTAGCAGTTAACCGTCATCTGCGTTGTTCAAACAGGCACCCATGGAGCATGTTGCCTGTCTGTGTAAGCCCCAGCAGTTGCGAGCCTCTCCCTGCTCTTTGCAGTGCCTTCTCTTCCCCTTGCTTTTCCTGGGGCTCCTATGCCACCTACGGGGATCACTTTAGGATGTTGAACAAGGAAACCAACCCTGCAGAACAACATAAATAATTTTCTGTTGGCTCAGCTCTGTATCAGGTCACTGCTAGATTTTGAGGAAACGCTAGAGGATGGCTTATTCAGAGCTTTTCATGACTTGCAGGAGAAAACACAGGTCCTTGCTATTAGTAAGGAAATCACAGCCCTGACCATAATGATTTTAAATTCCTGAATGTTACATAGAATATTAATTAATTTGCTGTGAGAGAAAAAAATACATATTTTCTTGGCATTCATTCCTTTTCCCCGTTATTCTACATTTTCTTTCCATCCACAATACTGCTATTTTGAAAGTTTTGGTGGATAGAGAGAGGTGGTTGTTTGCCTTCTAGTTATGCTTTTTCTTTCGATTTAAGAGAACGGTGAGAATATGTGACGTAAGATGTTTTGGTAAATGCTTACAAGCGGTGCTACATTGGTTGCTGAAGTGACTACATGTCATACTTAATAATTAGCTGTAGGATGAACATCTGATGGGCAGACTTCATGCTTCCACTACTATGACACACTTTTGAACTGGGGAACAACCACTACAAAAGTGTTAGAGCGTGCAGTGGCTTACTTAATTAAAGTCCTTCCTAAGAGTTCAGTAACATTGAAGTCTTTAGCAGGTCAGGAGTTAGAAGAGCCATGAGATAAGAGCCATGAAGCAATTCATATTGGGCAGCAGGGAGACAAGAGGCCTATGCTACTTTACACCAGCCAGTAGTAGTCACCTTATGGTAGAAAGGGTTGTCAGCGTTTGCTGTCTGGCTCACAGGGACAGTTTCACTAACATATCCATCTACGTATGTACTGTACATGTCCCATCTTCAACCAGAGTGAGGTCTCATCTCACCCATGTGTTATTGGTACAGTCTAGAAGCCGTACGGCCTTCCTTGGAGCTTCTTCAACGTGTGAAGCAGTGTTTGAGGCGACCTGTTTGGATCAATGCAGATATCCTACCAGGACCTAATGGAAATAATGCTGTAGTGGATGCAAAGGGGTTCCTGGACACCGTCACTTCATTTTTCCCGAACGTAACTTTGTCGCTGGGATGGACAACTGGCTGGCACCTTGGCAAACACAATCAAGGTAGAGATAGAACATTTGATGCTTACACTGCATAGTCTGTTTTCTCCAAATTAATTTCATAATTGATTCAAAATAAATTATATGCCACCTGGTCACTTTGAAAGTAATAGTGAATGTAAGAAGAATTATTTTCTTTGTTGACCTGTATTTGACAATGTTTTATAGCAATTAGTTCAGTGTTTGAGCTGCAGCAGAACTGTATAAAAAAACTGATGTTTTTGTTGTTAAGTAGTATTTTGTTCTTCAACTCATTCACTCATACTGAGGAATTCTTGGGGACAAATTGCTTACGCCCTGTTTCAGGTAGTCCGCTCCCTGAATCCTATGAGGATTGGTTTGGTAATCGGAATTCTGGCATGTTTACTGAAGAAAAATAGATTAGCTGGATATTTAAAACCCTATCAATGTGCTTTTGCAGTGGATAACTGAAATCAAATTGTAGGTCAGCCTTGTTTTTAACATTTCATTTCTGTTGAATAATTTTTTTTTTTTTCAATAAATTTTGCAATTTATTGATGTTACTTTTTAAAATCTGTTTTGAGAATCTAATTGAAGTTTCTTATCATTATTCCCTAACTTGAATTTAGATCCTGCTAACCATTATCTTAGGGTCCTTTTCCGAGGCTTCCTCTAATAATTCTCATAGCTGCTTTCTTAGGGTGTTTTACTCCAGTGCACGTGCACTTGTGTGCAGTAGCGTAGTCCCCACCGATACTGTCTGTGATTACAATGCCAAAATTATACACCTTTCCAAATTGCTAATTGTTCATTAGCAAGATTTAATATAGTGTTATGAGGATTTTGTTCTATGTTATACTCTAATTTTATTAAAATATGTAGTACTTTATCCGGAGTATTTTCAGTGCAGTAGAAAGTTACTGGACATAATGTACTGGGAATACTGTATTGAGTAATCTTTTTTCATAAATGTAACTTTATCTCCATTCTAAATTTCAGTTTGTGGCAATGCTAATTAAGGATAAGACACAACAAAACCAGCTTATTTGATTTCAACTACAAGTTGCTGTTTGCCCAACAAAATCTGTTTTTTTAAGATTCGGTGCTTTAAGTCTTTTCAGTCACAACATTACATATGAGTACTTGAGAAAAAAAAATATTAACTGTTGTTATTGAAGTTAAGATTCTCGTAGCTTGTAAAATAAGAGAATATTAGATACCGTTTTAACTAGCTCCAGTGCTTGTAAAAATCTCAATTTTAGATTGCTTGATTTTAATGTTTTTTAAGTACAAAACATTTTATGTGCTTCATTTCTCTGTAGTATAAAGTCTTCTATTGCATTCATTCAAGTTTTTTTCTAAATTTTTAAAAATGTTTCTGTTTTTTAAGGGTCACTGTCAAGTTAAAACTAGTCCATGTTGAAGTCAATGGTAGCATGGTTTTTTAGAGGGAGCAAAGATACAATTTCCTGGACATTAGAAGATGTTACATTCTATACTATAGATAAAATAACACTGCAATTAATAGAAGTAAAGATTTGCAAAATAAGTTTATTTTTCCATATTAGTATTGTTTTTCTCCTCTGGGACAATGACATTTTTTATTTATAATGATTTAGCTATTTTGTTGCAGAGTTACGTCATTTTCAAAAAACTCATGTTTGCTCTTGTATTATCTTGCAGCCTAACCATTCTAGAGTTTATTGTGTCTTTATAGAGATTGTGTTTGTGAAGAATTCTTTTTAATCAAGTGATCTTTATTGTAGGCTATAATTGGGTGATGGTGAAAGAAATGGCTCAGATATGCAATGCACTCTCCCAGCCTGTAACTTTCCCTGTAAGAGCAGCATTAGTACGACAGTCAATGTCTGAGCTGTGTTGGTTAATGCAACAGTCGGATAGGTAAGTTTGAGGGCCTTTATTTTTAGCTGTCTTTATTACAAAGGCGCGTAATTCTTTATATTAAATATAGCACAGTTATGTGTACATACTTATCTCAATTACATTGAAAATACTTTTTCTTCCAGATTATCCCTTCAGTTCTTTAATTGCTTTAGTTCTTACATTGTGTTGTCATACAGAAGAGCTCACTATTCGTTTCTTTAAAATAAGAAAATTCCAAAAGCCTCTTTTAAAGTTACTTATTGTAGGTAGTGAATCTTGTGTAGGTTTGTAATCCAGTTGCACTATAAACATTCCACAAGACTAGTGTAGTTAAATAGACCAAGTAGTTGAATGTTGCAATTTGGAATTAATTACACTTAAATCCTTACATTTTATAGATACTTTCTATTGGATTTAGTATTTATATTTTCTGTAATAATGTGACGTAAAAAAATTAAAGCTGATTTTTAGATTGGAACCTAATGAGTGTGCTATGAAGCTGATTTTGCTTAGGTACTTGAAATACATTCAGCAGTTTCCAAACACTGACTTAATATTTCCTTCTAAAAACAGTTCTTACAAACTCATAACAATTTCATAGAAAAAATGTATTTACATGTAATGCAACAAGAATAAAGCCTGCTTTGTACTTAATGTCTTTTACTCATCTTTCTCACCTAATCTGCTTCCCAACACTTTATTAAAGTTGTTCCTTAAGCATCAACCAAGGTCAGAGCCCAAGACAGAAAAATCAAGACAGTGAGTTGTATGGAAAATTTCTAAGTAATTAGAGACAACAGGGTGGAAAAAATAAAGTGCTTTTATTTCTCATTTATAGTGGTGAATTGAGAGGGAAATTAGAATTAAATATTTGAAACTGGGACATTAATTTCAAATATTGTTATGTTAAGAGTATATTTTGTTAATTGTGCCATTCTCAAATATGTCCTCATTGGATACAAGCATTATTGCCACGGAAATACTAGGATTTTCTCTTTTACCTCAGCATAAAAGTCCTGATTTTTCTTAGTGGCATAAGTAGAAGACAGAAATTCCTGAACCAGTTTTGCTGTCATACAACTAAATTCTGATTTACCTGTGTTTTAGATTAATACAGTTTTAATAAACAAAGGGGAGAAACGAAGTATTTGTCATGTGGAGATTGAAGGGTCATGCTTTTAACTTTAAATGATACTTTGAAGTTCATTTTTTTTAGAATGATCATAAAATCTGTGCAATTAATCAGAAGTGTGTATGATAAAGTACATAAGATACATTCAGTTAATCAGATGGCATAACTGCACATCATGTAGGTGACAAAACTTAGAGTGTGAAAATCACCCGTAACTGAGATTGCCTTTTGTGTTATAATGCTCTGCTTGTTAACTATGTATTGCTTTGTCAAGCTTTAAATGCTCAGTCTGGTAAATTCTTTGCTGGATATCTGCCTAGGATGTTTTGTTTTATTCTGTGCTGGGTTTGGCAGAACAGTTCACACAAGGACCAGGCTACAGAGAAATTGTTGTGGGTGGTGTAGGATTGTCCATTTTAAAACTTCTGCAGTCCTCCTTGAGAAGTTCTAGCAAGTTTAGCTTTAGGAGCAAGAACTTCAAGATTGACTGGAGCCACATTGTGTGATTTAACTCCATAATGAGGAAAAAAAAATACTTTTAGGAGCTTATTAGTGCAGTGTCTTTCTGTCTTGCATGCTTTATCTTAAGATAGTAACATCCTTTTTTTCTCTTTTTTTCCCTTTTTTTCCTTTCTCCTTTTTTCCCTTTTTTTTTTTTTTTTTTTTGTGATATAGGTACAGTCTCACTGTTTGGACAGGAAAGGAAGATGTGTATTCTGTAGAAGATTTGCTTTACATCCGAGAAAACTTTGATAAAAGTAGAGTTTATTATGACATCTTAGAGCCACAAAATTCTGAATTCAAAAAAGCCATAGGAGTAGAATAGTAAATACAAAGCAGGCAATCTCTGACCTTATAGTACTTAGGCTCTTTAAATGTGAAGAGTTCTTGTTCAGGGAAATATATTTTCCTTCCCAAAAGAATTGTATAGAACACAGCCATGGTTATTGGAGGAGCTTTTGCATAACACTTTATTGAAAGGCTTCTCAAATAGAAATTTAATGCCTTCTTTAGTAGGTCTGGATTGTTACTTACTCATCATATGCATGTCCCCTCTCATTCACCCAGTGGTGTGTAGTACAGGCTACTCGCATCACCTTAATATACTAGTACTTCTTCCCTGCAAGCATGTAAAAGGGAGAATGGACCCAGTTGATAGTTGTGGACCAAGGTAGTTTGCTACTAACTGCTTTTGTGTAAGCCAGAGTCAAAGGACACTCAATCTCTACCAAAGCCTGGTTTTGCTTTTTGTAGGGGAGGACAACAGTCAAGACTGTATTAAGTACAGAACTATGCAGTTTCCAGAGAGGTTATTTTGCAGCTCGTCTTGATACACTCAGTTTTAAAGCCATTGCAATTGATAATGTTCTCACTCCTGGTCAACAGAAAACTCTGCTCGCTAGATATGAAGAGTGGCATCCATGATGCTACACATTCCAGGGAGAAAGAATGGTTATTTTTACTGAATTAAAATTAATCAGCTTCTCTGCAATATGGTAATTGTGCATTTCACACCATGGCTTGCCTCGATGCTTTCTGAGCCATCAGCAACATAGCCTTTGGATTGTGAGGAGGCTGAGTTGGAGTTGCAGCTGCATTGCAGGAGGTGCTGGGGCAAACAGAACCCCCAAAATGAAGAAAAATCCTATCTGTACATAGAGCACAAAGGTGGATTACAGTGAGGTACACATCGGAGACAGCATCAAAAGGGCTGTAGTGTTTTATAAGAGGGAAGTGCTGGTCGTTCTTTCAGGAGTTTGAAACTAAGTAAGTATAACAGGAGTGATGAAAAATGTTCTGCTGCAGTCTTTCTGAGAGCCAGAGGCTCTAAGAATGAAATAGCTGTACAGTGATTAGTGCTTACAGCAAAAATTGTACATGTCTGTGATAGAACAGTTGTTTTCTACATTCTGGTTTGTGCTTCTTTTTCAAAAGTTGGACTTCCCTTTGAGAAGAACTAAAATCATTGCAACCTTGCTTATCATGTGCAGGAAGAGTCTGATATATTTTATTTTAAGCATTTTTTGCCTCTTTTGCGTCTGCATCCCTTAAAATTAAGAGATGTTGAAATCTGTGTGGATTGAGACACAAACTGTGTGTTGTTGCTTTCTGCCAAACATTACAAAGGTTTTTTTCACAATGACAGAGGAGATTTTGATTTCTAAATGAAAGCTGCTTCTGTGAAGAGACATTACACTGTTATCTTGTCCTCCTTTTACCGTTCCTCTCACGTGCTTCCCACAGGAATTGTGTTAACTCTGATGTTTTACACAACACTGCACAGGCTGTTAGTACTAAAGAGTTAATTACAGCAATTTTTGGTTCTTACATAGCTTTAGTACAACTGTGATAGAAAAGTTAGTTATATTAATTAATCTTAAATCTTGAAACATGGTGATTTCACACAGTCATTAAAATTCTAGATTCCTGGTTGCTACCTACGCTCCTTCGCCAAGTTCATCTAGTAATTAATTTATGTTCTTGAGTGGTAGAGCTTTAATCCTTTTTGTCATCTAAGATAAAAGATGTTCCGATAAAATTAGGAAATATTTTTCTAAATAAGGAAAAAAGCTACCTAGTTGTACTTGGAATAGTTAAACAGAGCACTTAATTTAATTTACACAGTCAGTAGGAATGGCAGCAACTAACAACAGGTCAAGTTGGCAGTGTTATTCCTTTTAATGAACTGGGAGAAATAATGTATTTTTAGTTCCCTATGACAACGTGATCTGATTTGAACAGATTTCACCTCTCAGTTCTTTATTGTATCTCTTTCTTTGAGCTTTGCCTGCACATTTTGCTATACGATGGGAGGAAGAGAGAGGGACTATTTCCCAATTGATCATAATTATGGAAAACATTTTAAATACTTCAAAGACCCTTTTCTAATGCAGATCATTTTGACTAAAACAGGTTCAGGAGCTACTGGGTGAACAGGCATGCTAGCAGATCTGATCATGCAGTATCCTTTTCTGGATAATGACCCTTTCACCTAACTCCGTTCAGGGAGAACAGGATATATAAATGACCAGAGGTCCAGTTAAACCAAAGTTATAGACATTGCTTTGAATCTATAGTACATACAATAAAGTAGTAGGAAATAGTACAGTTCAGAGGTTCTGGGATATGCCATTGAACAAGAAGCACTTAGGGGACATTAGCCAGCTTTTGGAATCAAATGCAACATAGCTGCATTAGCCAAAATGAGTCAGACAGGTGTCTGAATAACAGAATTTGCTTTTGAGGGACATAAAGGAAATAGCTTGAGGACACATCGCTGTGGCCATGTTCATTTATTGAATGAAAGGTGCCACTAAAGACCATTGAGTTTTTTTGTATTATTCTTATTGAACACTTTACTAGTTCTAGGCTTAGTTGAGATTTCAAGATACTACGGGTCATTCAGAAGCAGCAATACTTACTAGCCATACATTTATTTCTAATAGATTTAAAGTCAAGAGTATCTCATTGTCCTTTTGTTCCACAATTTATATAAACGTTTAGGATGGGAATGGACTCCTAGATCTTGTTTCAGCTCTTGTTGCAGGCAGTTAAATTTATTGACTTTAGGGATTTCATCTTTCAGTTGGTTAGGCCTTTTTGTGTCCACGCTGGCAAACTTTTCTGTTATTTAGAAACCTTTTTCCCACTTACCAATTCCTACCTGAAGTATTAGGATTTGTTAAAACTGGTTAAACTATTAAGTAAAAAATATCAGCAATTGCCAGAAGTATTTTTAAGGGTGCAGACATCATGGAAGAAATATCAGTGAGTAATATACGTTGATTTGAATAGATACTCAGACAAAATTAAAAGAAGACATGATCTGGATTACCAGAAAAATGAATTAAGGCAACAAAACATGTAAAACGAGATTAAACAAAATGCTAGAAATGAATTATATGAAGCATTCTTGCAGTGACAAAAGGGTTTGACTATATGGTGAGTTTGGTTACTTTGTATGAATTATCCTATATATCTGAATTTCTGTTTGTATTTTTTACCCATGGATCTCTGTTAGTTTCCTGTGAAGTTGTTGATGTTGTTTATGTCAGTCTGGTCTGACTTCCACATAAATAAATTCATTTGAGTTTTTCTGTTTGCATGCCGGTCTTCATACAAATGCTCTCCTAAAATAAGATGTGTTAACTGTGGGGCTGGCAATAAGATAATAAAGGTGAGATGGAAGGCAGTTATTTATCCTATTGGAAAATGTATGTGTGGCAGGTCTATGTTACTCTAGTTGTTGCTGTCTTTTTTTTTTTCTTTTTAGCCTTCTGTCAGTGATCTATTCCTTGTACTTAAAATGTTGTTTGGGAGCTATAAATTCTGCCACCTCTTTGTGAAATCATTTTCTCTGTCAGTGTTCCTTCCTGTCTGTTGGTATCTTTCAGCCAGGCTTTTAGACTTACTTGTCCTTATTACATGAAAAATCTGGTGGACTTTAAAGGAGTTAGATATTGTTCAGGATGTCCAGGTGAGTTAACTCATTAATAAAACATTTCTAATTTACTGCAAGTGTAGTTCAAGCTTTGTATTTTTCTGTGACTTTGATGGAACTTACTAAGCATATAAAATGTTACAGAAGAGAATTGACATCATTAGCCCTGCACAACTGCTCAGTAATATCCTGCAGTAACATCCAAGTATGATGAAAGCAAAACAAGCTGGTTTTCTGCAGTTTGTGTTGCTCAAATGTGCTGTGGAATCGAAGAAAGTGCCCCCAGAGACATATTTTAAAAAACGGTTCTCCCCATCTTCATCTTCAGCATTCATGTGAAGAATTACTCAATTTTGGCCTACTGTGCAAAAAAACCCCAGTCTTTTTCTTCAAATAAAACCTTGAAATCAAAGCGTTTTATTTATCAGCCAGCTCTCTGATCAGGTCATTTGCTAATGTTGCTACAGACTTATTTCTGCACTGTGCATTAAAGCCCATTTAATGTTTGAGTCTGAGCACTGTAAAGCTTTCACCTGTCATTTTTATTGTGCTTTGTTTGGATAATGAAGAATTCGATGCCGGCACCTAGCACATGCAGTCTTTTTCATATCGACAGTGTTTGTGCAGCCGCCCCAGGAAGCTGTATCTGAACCTTCTGAGTACCCTTGTGCAGAACTGGGTTTACATAAACCTCTGTTTCTGCAGCCCACCATCAGGAATTTATATTATTGGTGATTAAGAAGATGGAGTTAGTGAATTATACAGAAAGTATTTATAACTCATTTAATAACTTTGATGAAATGGCCCTGACCTTCCTTTAAGAAAAAATACAGAAATTACAGTGTTGGGGAA
Source organism: Burhinus bistriatus (assembly GCA_013397275.1). NCBI lineage: Eukaryota > Metazoa > Chordata > Aves > Charadriiformes > Burhinidae > Burhinus > Burhinus bistriatus. Next base: position 84,705 of record VYXH01004802.1, read on the forward strand.
TAAAAAATGGGCTGTGGGGTTTCTGTTTGTTTGTTTATTTGTTTGTTTTTAAAGGTTAGGGAGACCCCATTATGAATTGCATCCTACATTATATCCAAGAGTCAGGGGAGCTTTTCGATCAGTTTCAATGTTCTCTAAAATTCCTTTTACTTATTTAAAATTCCTTTCAATTTTCAGAGACTATTTCTTTTAATAAGGGTAAAACTACTAATAAAAGATACTAGGAAGCATTTGGACAATTTTTTAAAGAAACATTTTTTCCATAAAGATTCTGTTAATTAGTAACCTTTTTCTACCACAAAACTATTTAATTTCTTGACATTTTAATTGAGAACCAATTTTTTTTGTGTTTTGATGTTCACAGATGTTTCTGTTCTTTTAGTTTGTTCATTTTTTGTTGCAGGAATATCTATTTGCCTATGCAGTGTGATTCCCTGATGCCTAGGCTTATCTTCTATCTATTAACTTGTTATATTTACTGTCAGTTTTACCAAGAGTTTTATCTACAAGTCTCGTACCAACCTATGTGCAAAAGTAAGGGCTGCTAGGTAACATGCAAGCCAGGGTGCTGTACTAGTCTTCAGTTCTTTGCCTCTCTTCTAGGGCTTTGCTGGATGAGTTTTGGTGTATGCCTTTGCAGTGAAGTGGGATGTTGCTACCTTCTAGCTACTTCTGGTATGTCTTTTTACTGCAGATTACTGTAATTACTGTATTTTTGGTGTTTTAGTACCATTGCTGAGGAAAATACTCCACACTGCAGTTACTTGAGATGGCACTGGAGTATTAAGGTCTGTGTTCCCTTACACCAGAGCAGTAACTTTGCAGATCGGTGCAATAAGCAGCTGGGGGTAACATCCTGGACTGCCACAGCAGAGGTTATTCATTAAAACCCATAATAAAGAAACATTGGTTTTGATCGTGCTTCCAGTAAAATTCAAAGTATTGTACTCTCTATCATCCTCTGAATTTTGAACATCTAAATTTTGGGGGCAATTTTATGTTGTTTTTTAATGTCCTTGTGCTTTGCCTTGGTTCCCTTGAATTTTTTAGTGATCCTTTGATGTTGTAGCTGTTGCTTTCACTGCCTTATTGTGATTCCTCTCATTGCTATAGCAGAAAAAAAATTGCATATGCAAATTCATAATCTCAGTGGGGATCTGTCCAAGCAGAATTAAAATGTGTTTTTAAAAGGTGTTCTCATCATTCTGTTTTTAAAATGTATGTACAGGTCAAGTTCATATTTTAAAATGGACTAGCTTTTGAGAGAGAAGGCTGTAACTCGTGCATCTGTGGCAGCTCGTGAAAGTGTTCAAAATTGCTAGCTGATGCCTTCAGGGAGAAAATACAGGAATTAATTAAGAGTTCATCAGCATGCATCTGCATCTAGATTTCAGAAATTTGGGGATAAACTAGACTGTATACAATTCTAAAAATACACCTTCACTGTTGAATTTAAGTTCTTGGCATGTCTTTCAAGTGTCTGAACATAAATTCACTTTCTTTTTCTACTTGAGACAAAACCTCTGAATTAACATTCGATCTACAGTTCTGTGCTAGCACAGAAAATGCCATCTTTATGGTTAAATTTAAAATGATGGGTTTGAGTTCGTGTTGATAACTGGAGTCCTCTGGTGCTTCTTGAAGTGTTGAACTGTTGATACCTTGGCTTCCTGAACTCCAGTTGAGATGAGCAGCGTGGATGAGGCAAGCCCTGCTTTGACATGAGGGTCAAACAAGACCTCCAGAGATCACTTTCAGCCTAGATTTTTTTTCATGATTTGATGACGCATTTAGCCTGCTACATAGTACATACTACCATAGAAGATTAATACGGGTGCAGAATGAGTTTCAAGTAATTCTTCTGTAATTCCTGTAGTTTGGTTATTACAAACTTACTTTCATCTTTGTTGAACTTTAACGGATACTTGCAAGGAATTTAAGTAAAAATTCGTACAAATTAACTTAACTGCCCCTATCACCAGAGTGCCTCAGTCCCTAATTGAAGTCCTCGGGTTCTGTTGCCCGTTCTGTACCAGCAAAAAGGAGTGAGCTTTTGTTTTAATTGTGTGAAATGCTAAAGCCAAGGACATTCCTACGAGGTCTGCACTTTCTTTCAACCAGCTACACGCATCATCCGCCAAGGAGTTGCCTGTCTCGGGTAACAGATGCCCTTCTTTGAAGAACAGGAATTTTGCGCGCATATATATATCTATACATATATTAAAATAAGGTTAACTTATGTAAAGGAGTATAAGACCTATTGTCTTTTAAAAGTGATTAATAGTTGGGTATTTTATCAGAACAATTAGTCATAAAAATAGGAATTTCGTCCCTTTCACTCTGAAAAAAAACCCAGAACTTGAGTTTTCTTAAGATGTATCCTTATCAAACCTGATCTTCTTGAAGGTACTGCAGTGCCAGTAGTACTTTAAGGTGAAAATGTGTGGCTGGGAAATGTTGGGAAATATTTTACAACAGGCATTCCTCCCTCTAATTCTGGATTTTAACATTCATTAAAAAGAAGGAAAAAAAAAAGCTTATCCCTTTTATAAATAGTGTTAATGTTTTTAGTAGGATGGTTGTTCGTGACTAATGTTGGCCTTTCTATAACAAGCCATGCTTTTGTTACATGAACAAAATAGCTAACTAATGGAATAATGGTTTACTAAGGTAAGAATCCATTTATTTATAAATACCTGATTTTGTTGGAAAATTAATTAGTTGTACTGCATAACAGATGCAGAAAGACGAAAGTCTTATTAAGGATTGGTGCAGGGGAAAAGAATTTAATGACTTTTTTTGTTAGTATTTTTCTTGTGTAGCTGCATCAAATTATGGCAATACTCTGTTGGAAGTGCTGCATAATTATAAAGACAAAAATCAAAACAAAGCAACTCCAAATGCCTTTCTGCTTAAAGCAAAAACAAACAAATAGTGCAGGGAAGGGTATTTTGAAGACTGTCCTTTGAATACCATGCCTTAAACACAACCTTGAAAAATGCTTTTTTACAGCATTCTTACGTACTGCCTTGTCATTCTTAAATTTCTTAAACCAAAATATGGGTTTTTAGGTGATCACTTTGTTGTGAGGCCACCACTATTTGTCTAGAAGTTACTTTCACTTTATGGTTTCACAGCATTTTGCAGAGAAAATGAAAACCAAAAGTAAAAAATTGTTTTTCACCTTTCTAAACTTACCACAGATTCAAAATCAATGACCTCCTAGGTAGCGTGTTTTACTGAAAGCTGTAACTTATGTTGGCAGGAGTGCTTGCTCACAGCAATGTCACTTCCGTTTTATATAGTTTAAATGTTTAAGGATTTTATGCCATTAAAGTTAGTGTGGATGAGCTTCACTAATTTCTCACTGTATGGTGTGAGAACTACTGCAGACGGTTCTCCCTGAATAGGACGCCACAACTCTTAAAAGAGAATTAGCACAGAAGTTGTTTGTTTCAGCTTGTGGTGTTTTCTTTGTCAAGATGCATAAAGAACACCTGAAAGGTATGTTGTTTGTAAATTTTAATGTTTCCGGGTGGAATTTAACATTAAAAATTCAGGTCTTGCTTCCCATTCTTTGCTTAAAAGACATTATGGATAACTGGAAAATGACAAGGATTAAGGCTTCAAAGATGGCAGAAGTGTATCTCCACTGAAGTGGAACCACAGTAAGCTGCCAACAGATGTAAAGAGCCTCTCTCCCACGATACTGTGTACAAATTTAGCTATGTTGGATTAAATCTAATTAACTGTTCCAATTTCCCTCTATAGAGACAGCCTGAGAAACACTTATGAGCGAGTACCTTTGATAGTGACTCAGCGTCTCTTAAGTGGTGAATAAAAAGACGTGTGTATTTCCATATTCCCTGAATGGGGGAAAAAAAATCACTTTTATTTATGCATCATAACAACATCAAGAAAACAAAACTGAATTGTTTTTCCTTTGAAGGTCACTTTTAACATTGATGCAACAATAAACATTAATGTTAACCTTTCACATTACTTCTGCATCAAAATTAAGCACAAAATACTGGCAACACTACAGAAGAACTTCACTTCTCAAGACATTTGCCATTTTCCTCCATGGTCTGAGCATTTTGTAAAAAAAAATACTGTTTTATTTGAGGGATCAGTAACCCCATATCTGTAATTAATTTTAAAATCAATACAATAGAAATCAGGCTTTATACCTTCAGCAAAGATACCAGTTAGAGCATCTGATCTGTTAGTTGATTTTTTCTAAAAAAGAATTTGTATTTTTTTAAAGACACATTTTTAGCTTCAAATATTTAACTTCATTATGAGATCAACAGACTACAAATTGCCATTTCCATTTATAGTCTCATAAAAACATTTCAAAAGTATATTGTGTCTGTATGTGGTGTTTGTACAGACCAATTTGTACCCAGTTAATAGTTTAATATTGACATATGTTGTTCCACTTGACTCTGTCATAAAAAGATTTCCATGTAATCCTTGTTTCTACCTCATATATGTAGATGCTGATCCAGCAACATCTCCTGAAGTAAGAGGCAGAACTTGAATGGAACCAAATAGTCCATTACCTTCACCGTGTTTCCACCCATATTTAATAGCTCTTAAAATGTACATAACTTCACTTTTGGAACTTTCTCATTTTTGGATGTTTAATATGCAAACTCAGGTGTTGTTTTGGTTTTTTTTTTTAACCATAGTGAGCACTTCTTGTTTGTGTATCTGCAGAGACTAGGGTTTGCCAGCCAATCCATAAAAGACCAAGAGTCTTTCAGCAGATAAATAGTCCATCTCTAATTAAATAAAAAGTAAGCAAATAATGGGTTTGCCAGCAACATTTTTCTGACTGGTACTGATTGTTCCTTAGGCGTGAGAAAATAAGGAAGTGTGACAATCATGTCTGAGTAAGTCAAATGCGATAGCGTAGTGCAGCTCACCATGGGCCTTCCTAGCTGTCACCAAGTTAGCAGAGCTGTGACTGGAGGAGGTCAAAGGACACCATGGCTTTCAAGACCTGTATTTTGTGGGGAAGAATTAATTTTGACAATTACGATACAGAATTTCAGCTTTGCGTATTCTAGCTACCTTTGAGAGCTTGGACAGAGAATCAACGGTAAGATCACCTGCCTCCTAGCAGTTGGTCACTAGAGACTGGAGAGATTTTGTGCCACAAAATTGATTTCAAGATTTAAATTTGTAGTTTCAGATCAGCGCTTGACACACAGGTCTGTTGTGTAGACATACAAACCATACCCCTTTACTTTCCAGATGTCAAATGTTCCTTTCTTCAAAATATGCATATTAAGAACTTTTGGACATTTTTATATTTTTACATAAAAAGGTATTACACAGACTGTTTATCATCCACTTGAAATTGTCTTATACTAAGGGCAAAGCTAGGTAACATTGCAGTTATTTGTTAGGCAATGTCAGACTGGGTGAATTTTGACTGAAGCTGCAAGAAGGCAGATAGTACCCACTATGTATTTTCAGAAAAAAAGCATTTCAGTATACAGAAATTCATGTTATACAGACACAATTGCAATACAGTTAACTTCTGTAAATTACGACAAAACAGAACACATTCAATATTCATTGATCTTTAGAAGATGAGTTACAAAATACCAGAAATCAAGCATCTGTGGAATGTGCACAAAGACAAGGTATATATTTGGAATTGCAGAACACTAAAGGGGAAAGAAAAATAGATTTTAGGCAGAGATGGTTAAAAACATGCAACAGCATGGAGGCAAAGGTGTGTTTCCGTCTGTAAGAAATTCAGTCCTGTGCTTCAAGTTAGGCAAAATGAGGACTTCCATCTCCCAGGTGAGTATCGTAGCTGTCAGATTTTTTTTTAGGTCTCTGAGTAGGACAGAGCTCTTCCTTGCTCCCAAGCATGTGTATGAAGTGTCCTTGCTGATCAAGAGCACATCTGGATGTGTCCCACCATCTGTATCCCGTCTTGAAAAGAAACCCAGGCCTATGACTGGGGAGGAAGAGCTGCATGATGACTGGCATGCCTCATTGACACTGCGAGCAGGGCTTGGTCATTTTACAGGAGGTTATTCAGGACTTGTTGCTCACTGTGCTGGCTTCTTGATTCAGCTCCCAGGCACTGTGTGCTGAACTTGAGCTCTCCAGTGCTCTGGGTATCACTCTTGACTTCAGTGGGCAGCAAGGCGTCTAAAGCAGGCTCCCGGTCTTTAGCTGGGATTTCCTGGGCAAGCTATGCATGCAACACAGCTCTGCAACATGAATTTTATTGACTCTCTGTACTGTCCCGTTATGTGCAGTAAAGCCACTGAAGCCAGAAGATGCTGCTATGTACACTTGCCATTGCCCACCCTTTGTGCACACTGGTTGTGCCTGCGATTTCTGAATATTGCACAACTTGGACCGAGACAGACTGGTGTCCAGCATCACAGTCAAATGTTTCAAGTTCCAAAATTCCATGTGTACCACCCTTCTGGCTGCAGAATGAGTATGCACTTGGGGAAACCTAGGAGGGATAGTATTTCCAAGCGAAAATGAGAACCGCAGTGCCTAAGACCTGTTGTGGGTTCAGCCTGTCACAGGTAAGATTTCAGTGCTGAAGTTAAAAACATTATGAAAACAGTTCCTCAGTTTGCAGAAAGCAGCATCATTAGTTAAGGGTATCTTGTCATGCAGTCTCTAAGCTATTTAACTCATTCCAAGGCAGAGAGCCTTACATCAGAGACCTGCTATCTTTTGTGATATGTAGCTTTACAATCAGGTAGTGCAGTGAATACATACATAACAAAGGTTTTGTAACCCTTTAATCCCCTGTTAAAAATTCACTAATTGCTTAATCTGCTCAGTCTGTAATGACTGCCTCCTTAGTAACGTTTTTGTATTTTTGGTCTCCCTAGGGAAAGCAGGTGCTGCTGATACTAAGTGTTTTTGTCCACAAGAAAGCATCCCAGAAACCCTGTTTATGAAAGTAGTATCTGGAATTGGGGGGTGAGGATTCACATTCAGTGGTGGAAGAAAACCTGGTCTTTGAGCAATATGATCCAACAGTAAGGCTCCCGAACCCCGCCTTTCTAGAAAAGCTTGATTTCTCGGGCTCAGAGTAACAGGAGACATGTTCTCCAGTACTTCTCGAGAACTTGATAACAGACAGTGAGATGGAGAAAGAATCTTTTTCTTTCCTATCACTGACTTACTGTCTTCTGCAGCAGCAGGGTTTAGACTAGTAGTTAACTGAGAATCAGAGCTGTAGTGATTTGCTCCTAAATTTCTTTTCTGGATAATACTGCTGAGGTTTGAAATGAAGCTGATTTGTCCTGAACTGGCATTCTTACCCATAGGAATCCCACTGGAGTTATGTTTCTCTTCAATATAAGGAGTCTGAGAGTTTATCTCATCATATGATAATTTCCTTGATCCAGTTTGATCAAAAGTTTTCAATAAATGAGCAGTGTCTTTTATGTCAATACTTTGGTGTCTGGTGATGAATCTCTTTGATAAGGCAAGGCCACTGATTTTAAAAGCAAGCTCTTCTTCTGGAGTAATATCCTGAAGTTCTTGTAAAGAGGTAATTTTATTCTGCTGAAACAGTGACGGAGAGCTCTTTATCCAAGGCTCAGACTGTAGCCGCTGCACTTGTGCCAGCTTGGACCCTACTTTCGTTGAGCTGGATTTTCTCGTAGGGGAAACTGTTTGAGACGAGTTGTCCACACTTCGTGGATGATCCAGATTTTTAAAGCTGAATAGTCCTTTGTTAGTTTCATTTGAACTTGAAAGTGGGGATGGAGACGTTTTCAGTTCTATTTCAGATGGGGAAGTGCAAGCAGTCGGGGAATGGCATTCTTCGAGGTCTGCGGGAGGCACGTTTAGGTACTGCTTCGTTTTCTGCCTTCCTGACGGGGACTTGTCTGTTGTGATGATAATGACTTCTTTTCCTCGAGCCCTGCAGGCATTAAGAAGAAGTCTCAGGGTCTCTTTGTCCCCAGAGTTTATTGCATACACAAGTGCAGAGCAATTGGAGTGATCCTGCAGGCTTGGATCAGCTCCGCTTTTCAGTAGCAGACACACCACTTCAGGGCCTGCTTTTTCCAAACAAGCATGCATCAAGGCTGTCTTTCCAGATTTGTCCTGTATGTTCGGATCAGCCTTATTTTCCAGTAGGTATTTAACCATCTTTGCCTTGCTGACGCTCTGGGAGTCCACATGTTTTGTCCTACAAGCAATCATTAAAGGGGTTTCACCTCTGTCATTGCTCTCGTTGATATAGGCGCCACCCTCTAGTAACAGTCTGGTGAGGCGAAGGCGGCTTTGGTAGACGGCTCTTATCAGGGAATTCCCCTCCGCTGGCAACTCCACTTCGGTCATCACACTTGTCTCACTTACACCTTCGTAGTGGCTGGAAAGAACACCTGGTTTTCAGAGAGAGCAGAGAGGCCCCCCCCACCCCCACCCCCGAAAAAAAGAAAATGGGAAAAAGAAAAAAGAGGATTTAAAACTGTACAAATTGTTCCTGTAAACACCCTTGTACTTTGTGAAAGGGGGGAGGAACATGCATTCCCACCTCCTAGACTTCAAGAAATGCATTAAAAACTTATAATTACATCCAAATAATATTTTAACATTTATAGATACTTAAAGCATGGCTGCCACAACTGTTCTCCCTTTCGTCACACTGCAAAAGCTGCAAAAAAAGTTTAATTCTCCACACTCTAATGGCTTTATACTGACTACACCCAAGAAGTAAGAATTGAATGAATTGCAGCATTTTTTTCATTGATGTGAGATAATGTCACATGCGTTCAATCTTTCTCACAAAATGACAGTGCTGAAGATCTAGAAATTAGTGAATAAAAGAAAGTTCATGCATCTTAAAAAGTAAGAAAAGCAAGCATAGTAAAATATTGTTTATCTAAGAAGAAACTGTTAAATGGGTGGAAAATAAATATTAATATATTTTGTAAAAGTAATTACATTTGTGGAAGTACACTACCTTCCTTATGCTCCTTTGAAAACATACTAGTCTTAGTGAAGCAGCATAAATGAAGTGATGCACAACCTATGCCACTCATCATGGGGATCAGTGGGCTGAGAAGAGTCCAGTACCTGGGCAGACAGGATCAGCTCTAAAACAAAAGAAATATTTGATAGCATCAAAGACAATCTGGAGATTTCACACACAAAAAAATGAAGAGCTTAATGTGGTATAAATAATGAAAGGTCTTGTATGAATGTATACCTGTGTTCATGTGATTAATACAATTAAATTACTTTGTCTTTTACATGCTTGCTTACCCATGTATAGGGAAAATCTTTAGAGAAAAAAAATATCAATATTTAACAGGTGGCAGAGCAATATAATTCCAACACAAGATGGAGGGATATGGATAAGGTAATATGCATGGATATGAAAATATTTATTTACAGTATATTTCTAGAGAAATAAAAATGTTTAATTAGTTTAACTGCAAAGGAAAATAACAGACTGATTTCTATTTGCCATTGAAAGCACTATTAATGTTCTGGTAAATAACTGAAGAGCAGTAATTTTGTTCTCTTTTCCTTCAATATTGGAGTTTTACTTTGAATTCCAAAATCAAAGGATGGTATCAATGTAGTTTGTTCCAAAAGTCCAACAAACAAACAAACAAAAAGTCAGGTGAAATGCACATGACATTTTTTATTACAGATTTCCTCTTCCCCCTCCCCCTCCCAGTTTATTTCACTCCGTAGCATCATGCTCTGCAGCTATAGGTGCTTTTGCTAAGCAGTGACAATCAGTCACAATGAGAACAGTTAGCTAGGGAACTTCATACTTGCAATGTGTTAATTAAGTATTTAACTATTATTAAATATAGTCATTGTTTGGTGACATAGTGTAATAATGGTCACACATAGCATGTGTTTGGGTAAGACACCTCACAATATTTGGTATGTCAGGGAAAAAAACGAGACAAATGCATGAGATGAACCAGTTCGCCTTTGGTAGCATTTAGTTCTGAACTTATGGCCCTCACAAAGAGCATGCATTGTGTCTTTCTGACTGCAGTCCTCTTCGGAGCAATTAAGGAGGATGAAAGAGGGCCAGAACTTCTCTGTCCATCCTCATGACAGGAAACATCTCACTTCTGATCGCTGCTGAGAGTGTGGGCACCGCTGTGATACTACCATCTTCTTTTGACCAGCTGGGGGTGGGTTCCCCTCTGTCTTGATAAAACATTTTTAAAACATAATTGTGTTGAAGTTACTTTAAGGATTCATTCCATTATACTGAAAGTACATGATTCAGTAGTGTCTATCTCAGCTTTCATTGATGTGCAAATCATTATTATGAAATGCCTATTTTTGACAAGTAATATATTCAAGATCATTATCAAGTCTTTTATAAAAGTATCCAATTAATTTGTGCATTTAGGTTTCTAGAAACAAACTAAAGAGCAGTATCTTTTAGATAGCACACATGCTGGAATTCTGATTGTGTTCTTTGGTTTTGACCTACCTGGAAGTAATCAGTGATTTTACATTTCTTTCATATTTATCTAAAGCTCTTCTGATACTTAACTGCTTGCTTTACGTAAGTGGTGACATATAGCACTGCTTACACAAGTATTTTCATCTATAGAAATAACCTTTCATGGCCAAAAGAATATTAAACAGGCACAGAAGGGGAATAATGCTACTTGAAGTCATGCAGCAGTCAATGCTAAGAATGAGACTGTTTTTCTGACATACGATGTAATGCTTCCAATTGCTTAAATTCACTGTCTCTGCAGACTTTACCAGGACTGTTGGTGTGAGTGAGGGTAGAGGGAGGCTAGTCTCAGCCAATAGTTGAAGTATCAAAGTTTGGAGTAGACTGTGTTGCCAGGATGTTGTATGAACCTGGCCTGGAGAAACCTGTTTTTGTGCAGGCAGGTCAGCAGCTCCAGTGTGCCTGAGATCTCACTGGGACTTGTAGGTACTAACAAATTTCATTTCAGAAACCCAGCTAATCATTATACATGCAGACTGGGACGGTCAGGTCTGCAAAGCAGGCTGGCTAATCCCTGAAAGATGGAGCACAAGAACCAGTGCTGCTAAGATCCAGCCACGTTATTTATAGGTTGATCTACACTCTGCACTGCAAAGGAAAAGAGGGGAGCATGGGGGCAAAGGAAAGCAGAGAAAGAAATATGAAGCAGGGAATAAAAATCCACAAATACTTCCAAATCAGATACTGCATGATTAAAAGGAAGTGTTACAGGTTGCAATTGGAACAGTATAATGCAGAATACATCCCTGAATGCTGGATGAAGATAACTGAAGATTTCAACTGCAGAATCTGTTAATTACAGGAGAACATGCTTGGGCCTGCGTTATCCTAAAATTGCCACTGTGGGAACAAAGCGCAGCTGGACTTTGTAAGACCCACACTGACACCAGCTCAGTGGAAATACATGTGCCACACCTGGACTGGGTACAACCTGCTCCAAAAAAAACCCCTACAGCTAACGATTTTGCAGTGAAAGACCACAGTTCAAGCAGGTTCCCTGAAAGAGTAGTTTATTTGATAATTCATCAGATTCAGATTATAAAACATTCCTAAATTTAATTAACTGCGATGTCAGAACCACTACATGTGTTACTGAGACGTCAGGACCAGCACAGCTGCTTTTCGGCTGTGGAGGTGAACTTGTGCCAAGATACCCATTTAAAGTATGAGGAACAATGCAACCTAATGTGTGACACTGAATCATGAACTGATCTTTCAGATCATCCACACATTTCTGGTGTTCTACAAACAATATTCCTGGAACACTCCTTCTGTCTAGGAAGAACTTAATTTTATTTTCAAGAAGCAATATTATTCCTCAAAGTGCTCTGAGATGAAGTAGCACAAAGCACCTTCTAGCACGAAAATAAATTTTTGAAGCTGATGATGACTTGTTTCCAAGAAGTAGATAGCTGCTATTGTGGATTTGTGCTGGGTCCCATCCTGAAGTCAAGCTGTCAAATCTAAGTGATAACCCAGAGTCCTATTCTGATATAGGTCTTGCCATTGTAGTGGGAAGAGCCACTAAAACTTAGAAGTTTTGGCACTTCTGCATCCAACCCTTGCTTCTTGATTTGCAAATAGCTTTTAATTACTAGGAGAAACTCACTGTGTTTTGTTTTATCTAACAGCAGAAATGAGCACAAAATTGAGGGGGAAGAAGCTCATCGATGTTACAATGTATAAACAAACATAAACATTTTCACTAAGTAATGGAGTGCTAAGAATGTCCTTGCAAGATACTCCTCTCTTTTTCAATGTGAAAGCCAAATTTTCTGCCCTTTGTGCCTCAGCACTCTCAGAGTTACACAAACAAGCTTTCACAGTAGTGCTTAGAAAGTCTAAAATAATTCCAGTAAAACTGTCATCAATTCTCATCTCTGAAAAAAGATGTGCTTACACACTTAAAGAGCATAAGGCTTTAAGTATTTTTGTGATTCTTCATATCCATGTTAACCCCCTGTAAACTCTCTCAGTCAGTATAATAACTTCTGTGATGTCTTACACTGTCATAAACACAATTAAATTTACCACGAAAGTAACTTTTGATTAAAAAATTACCATTCTAACACAGCCAAAATTTCCCCACCTTCCCCCAAAGTTGCCGGAATCAAGTCCAGTTTTGGAAACCTAGCCTGTAAAGTGCAACTTTCTATAGCGAAGTTTCTGTCTCTTCAGCCTTGCTGTTTTCCAAGGTTAACTGCAGGATGGTCAGGATCTGTGCGTTTCTCACCTGTCTTCTCCCTTAGGATCTCCCGTGTTTGTACTTTTGAAGGAAGTTTGGAAAGGTCCAGCCAGCTCATTAAGTACCTTTTTCCTGTTGTAGCATTTATCATCTTTACCAGTACTTTCTCATTTGGAGGTGTTTTCTACGGCAATAATTACTGCCACAGAGTGGTTGGAGCATGCTGGACAGCACTAAGAGAAGAAAGTTTTCACTGGGGCTCTACATTAAGGTCAACGTTGTTGCTCAGTCCTGTCGCACACCATCCTGACTTGTAACCTAACGGCTCAAATGTTTTTCCTGAGGGAGATGTGGAAAAAACAGGGACAGGCAACTCCCCTACAGAGAAATTACAGAGAACACACCTGAAAAACACAAACGCAGGCTAGAAGAGTAAGCATGTTAAAGGCTTCTCCCTTAAAAATACACCGAGAAGGAAGGGACCGGTGTTTGAACTGAGAAGAGCCCAACAGAATCGCTTTGCAAGACAAACATTCCACGTACGGACCCTCAGTCACTGACCTGAACCCCCCCCCTTCAGCATTCTGCCCACCCTAACGTGCCATAAAAAGTTTAAAAAACTAACCCGCGTCATCCCGTTCGTGTGGGGAAAGGCGAGGGCCAGGCGACACCGTAGAGGGCGGAGGTGTCAGGGAGAGGGCGAAGGGCGCGTTTTTACCTGCGGGCGTCGGCAGTGTCTCCTCCTCCCGCCTCACGGCCCGCCGGGCGGGAAGGGACGCACCTCCAGCTCCTGGGACAGCTCTCGGCGAGGCGAGCCGTCTGGCAGCCCGCACGGCATTCCTCCGCCGGGCCAAGAAACACCCCCCCGCTCCGCCACAACGCAGACCGGCAGAGCCTGGAAGTTCAGCCTGTGCCGTCCACCCACCTGCTTTCGGCAACAACCCCGGCCGATCCGCGCAGGAGGCACCGGCGCGGCCGCGGGAGCGCGCACCCTGAGGGAGACGGCGAGGAGGCGCGGGCTCTCCGGCTGCCTCTCTCCCTTCATCCCTCCCAAGCGGCGCTGAGGGGAGGGGAAAAGCGGCCGCCGCCTGCACCTCACCTGCGGGGCGAGGCGGCACCTCCCCGCCGGGGCTGAGCGCCGGCCGGCCCGCGGGGGCGG